>JAUJYU010000827.1:0-11066 GCA_033995675.1 Nothrus silvestris
GAATGAATCATATATCATTATGAGATTATCATTATTGGATTCTGTAATTATCATTTGTAACCTAAGCCATCCTCTTTATTTGATTTTTCTAAACATATCTGAATCAGAATTTAATGGTTTACAAAGGGCTAACATTTTTTGCTTAGTCGGCAAAACTAAATGAAATGTTAGACTTTTCTCTTGACATAGAGTTAGTCTTAAATCATAAAAAGGCTTCAAAAAATCAATCAAATTGTCTAAAACTAATTCATTTATATTGAGTATTTTCTCCATAACTGTTCCGTTAATTGAATAATTGTGTTAAATTGACTCTAACATAACATACTTTGAATCCCAACGGATAGGTATAGACTGTTTGAGCGTTGTTTTCAATTGGTTTTGCAAATCTGATTGATTGAAATATTTAGCCAAATTTTTTGAGTTTTCGATCAAAAGTGACAATTGGTTGAGTTCAGGGGTTTTTTCTATTTCTTCAAAACTGTGTTTATGTACTAAATTGATATTATGGGCAGCACAAGAGAAATGGTTTTCTTCAGAAAATGCTAACAACATTGAACTCACATTATCTGTCACGTAATATAGAGTTTTATCATAGATTTTGAACTCATTTAGAACTGAATTCAAGTCATTTTGAATTGTTTTTGCTTTCTTGTCAGTGGTTGGAATAGTACATAATATTCTTGTAAAAACTTGTATTTGTTTAATGTTAAAAGCAGTAATTGTAATGAAATTCACTTTTGTTTTACTGTATGACCAATGATCACAAGTAATGCCAATCACTTCAACATTATTTAACTCAAATAAAAGTCTTTCTTTAATCTTATTATAAACTGTAATCAAATGATTTGACACACATTGATGTGATGACAAAATATTATCAATCGGTGCGTACGGATATTTAGAGCCAATATTAATTAGTTCTTGGGCTAATTGTTTGAATCCCAACCCATTTACAGTACTAATTAGCTTTAGATCTTTAGCCGAGAAGAGAATAAGACTGTTGGCTAAAGACGTTTTTATTTCATTAATATTTTTCAATGGTTTTACTAAACATCTATCAATTGTCTCATTATTATTAATCACAATTTCTTTCTTACATTTATGTCGAGTCATAGAATTTGTACCGATTTTTGAGTTATATTTTATAAGTTTTTGACATTCATTGCACAAAACATAATCAGTTTCTTTGTTGTCTTTTAACACTTTCTTAAATCTTTTCCAATTATCACTCATTGATTCACTTGTTTTAAGACTAATTGATATATCATTAGTTCCGATAAGTTTTGTCAACTCTTCTTTGAAATTCATATCATTTGTTGTTACACTTGATTCACCGCTAAAATAACTGTCAATTGTTTTTTGTCTTTTGTTTTGTCCACTATTATAACTATTTGTCTCCATTTTGATTGATTTCACATAAAATATATCAAAACTAAAGACATGTGCTTTCAATTAATTGATTTCACAACTTTTTATTCAAAAATACAGTTATGTATTGAAAGGTTAAGTTAAAGGTTATGACATTAAATACGCATTCAATTGATTATATTTAGTCAATATAAGTCTGAAAGGGTTTGGAAAGGGTTTTTTCTCAGATCATAAAAACCCTTCCCGACCCTTACAAAAATTTCCAGACCCTTCCCTTCCCAAATCCTTAAGGGTAAAGGGTTTTTAACGGGACCCTAGGGTTCAAAGGTATAAAAGTTGAATCTCTAATTTTTACTAATATAAGTTAGTCATAGCCATACATTGGATAAATATTAATAGTAAAAAAGCTTAAAGGTTTTCATATAGTCCATGCTATGATTGTCTATGGCAATATAACGTTGTTAGATACGAAGGGGGGAAGGGAGCGTAACCCCCTCTGAGCTGAGACGACAATGATACGTGTGGTTTGGGTCGTGGGTTATAATAAATGTAATATGAGTTCAATAATGGGTTTCATTTTTTCACAAACTATTTTATTTTAAATATAATTATTAAATATAAATTCAGATCAAAAACAATTAAACAATAATTAAAATAAAGCCTAACTCAAGACTAAGTCGACTATACATTGAATAACGAATTTAACAAAACTTATAAAAGCTCTTTCTTTAAAAGCTGCGAGAAGAGTAATCATTATTTTTCATTTCCCTTTTATACAATTTTTAAGAGCTTATTAAACATTATATCAAATTATTTCATATTTCAAACTATTTTCGACATTTCAATGATTAATACAAAATGTAGTGATCGCTCGTATGACTCGTTTACACTTATAAATACAAGTTTCAAGTTTTATATAATAAGTTCAAACATTAGGCACAATAAGCCCATTGGTTACATAAAAGCTCAGTGACTAAGCACCACATATCACAACGTCATGTATAATAAAATTTGTTCAATGTTCGAACGGCTCGCGCAATATCTCAATATTGTTCGAATTTTATCTTTTTCTGTTCTTAAATAAAGTGATTTTTACTTCAGACCAAATTCTAATATACAAAGACGTTATACTGTTTAAAGTTATCAAATTTTCCATTTTTTAGCTCTTTTGCAATAAAATAAAAGTAATTCAAATATGAATCCAAGAAAAGCCACCGCAGTTATAGTGCTATAACAGTTATAGCAGTTATAACATATAGCAGTTATAAAGAATACACCTTTTGTAAGATATCTCAATTCTATTATATAATCGTTTTCTAAATTCGGATTATATTTTTCTAGATTTTTTTTATCAGAAGAGCGAAGTCTACCATTTTGTTCGAATTGAAAATAAAAAACAAACTGAGAATGTATGTAAAGGTGATTTTCTACTTCAATTTTCAGTCTCAAGTAATTAATAAATATTTAATAGATTAATAGAAAATTGATGTATTAATACAGTAGATTAGTTTTGAAAATATAATATCCTCGTAAAATTAAATAGCAAAAATTGATAAACTAAACTATATCATGATTTGACTATTCGCGTTCTATTAATAGTTAGTTTTGCAAAATTTAAAAATAATAATATATATAAAGTCTTTCAAAGTTTTTGAGTTTGTTTTGCAGTCGATATTGATTTGAAATAATTAATAAAAAGTGATTGAATGAAAAATTATAACTTTATTTAAATAAAAGACATTTTATTACAGTTGATAAGAGTTTAAATTTGCTCTTAACTGAACAATCGATAGAATACAAGTGTATTTGTTTTAGATTAAACTTAGGTTTTATGAGAAGAGCTCAACTCTTCAAATGGGGTCAAAAGATGGATTAGCTCTAAAAGCTTTTCACATGAATCCTCATTTCGGATTCAAAAGTAACAAACAGTTTAATGTTTAAGAAAAAGATTAATTCATATCGAAATAGAAGTGAAATCAATTCTAAGAAACAGAGAAATAATGTGCCATAAACTAAACACCTTTACATCTATATATTTTTAAAAATTATGTCTGTCTGTCCGCGTGTGTCCGCAATAATACTTTTTAACAATACATTAAAATTTTTACATTAAAAAAAATTAAACTTTTGAAATGTAGCTATTTTTCAACAATACTTTATCACTAATACAAAGGATTAAGAAATAATACTATTGTTGTACTTTTCGCAAAAGTAGTAATAGTTTCACAACAATGACTTCGTATAACAGAGATTTAAATTTTGAAATTATAGATAAATCTATGGGTTTGAGATTACGGGATCTATTAGAAAATGGGTTAAATACAATGTGTAAAAGTTTTAATTAATTAATAATCGCGAGATCAGTTAATTGTGTTTTAGAGTTCTCGAGAATTTGGAGTCAGATTCGAGAGAAGGAGTTATTAGTTTTGAGTTCTCGGAAGTTCTGTAATTCTCAACTTCGGGAAAGAGTTTTAATATTAATCGTGAGAAACATTAGAGGAGAGGACGCGACCACTCATTCAAAGCAAACGCATCTCTTCGCAGCCAATCAAATCACGTGACTGATTCTCCCAAGACTTGAGTGACATTAGAGTTAGAAATAGAGGATAAGAGTCCGCGTAAAGATGAGTCGTAGCTCTTGAGGAAGGGGTGAGGAAGGGCTACCACTTTAATAATAACAAATATGATAGCAAAGTTTGACAAATTAATTGCAAGCAAATAAACGCAAAATTTCAAGTTTCACTTAAGCGCAGTTTACGTATTGCAATTTTTGTTGCAAAGTTGCGGTAACTTTTGTTTGAGAAACTGTTGCATTACGTAAACGCAAAATTGCCAAAGTTTCTGAAACTTGCAACTGTTGCTGAGGGCTTCACCACTGTTCAACTCTTGCAACAGTGCAACTGCAACTTCCACTAAAAACTATTATTAGTCATGACGTGTTACAACACGTAGATTATCCGCGCTCTCACAATACAAAATGTTTTCATAACAATAACAAATATTAATCTTTAATTAGTCACATAAAAGAAATTTGAGAAATTAGTTGCATGAAATGTAAGTGTAAAATTGCAAGTTTTACTCTGTTTTCAAACTAATCCAAACTTTTGAGCAAAGGTGCAAAAGCAAAAATTGCAATGTGTTTAGTTTAATTTAGAAACCTATTCAATTTTTTATAATTAGTTTAATCCAAATTATATAATCATAAAAATTATGTCGCTTTTAGACAAATCAATTGGTCATTAAAAACAAAATTCAATTTTGTATAAATTGAATAATAATATAAATTGAATTTGAGTTAAAAATAAGTTACGCATCTAGAAGTGTAGGCACTCCTTTATTTTTATTGCTTTTCTCCCTTTTTGTTTAGTTAATTCACTTTCAGAAACCTTTGCCTTCGTTTCATATTTTGAATCCAAATAATGGGCAGTATTTTCACAGTTTATGATAAAAACACATCAAATTATAATTATTAACAGACATTCACTTGAAATATAAATTTTATACCAAAATGGCTTTCAATTTTTAATCTCTTTAAAAGTTAGAATAAATCGTATGAAAAGTTATTTGAACTCTTTTTTTCAAATCTAGAAAATGTCGAATCAATGTTTTGACAAAATATTAGAGAATAATTTGGATGAATTTGAGTTGAGTTATGGCACTCAACAAAATGCCATTCAAAGCAATTCTTTGGGGAATAATCTTTTATTTTATGGTAAATATTAATAAATGTTTTTAAGCAAAAATTTATAATAAAAATTATTATTTCAGACGATTTGACAACTGATGCGATAAAAACTGAAGAGCTATCTCTTGAAGTCCACCAATTTTTTGTGGATGTGAACGACACTTACGTTCACTTTAACAATATTGACGTTTCGGCTGAAGATAACAAAGACTGCGACGACTCTCAAATTGATCTCAACTCTAAACAAACTTCAGAGTCATCTCAATGTTTGTTCATATTTATTAAGAAATAAACAATTATTAGATCAGGATTTTTAGTCTCTAATAAATGTGTTTTAGTCACTAAAATAGTTCCAAATAATAAGTGAAAAAATCCCTAAAAAATAGTCTTTTATAGTCTTTTTAGTCCTTTATTTTTGACGTAAATCTTCTAAAACTGATATGAATTGAGAAATTGTTATGAAATAATAGAAATTGCAATACAATAGTTGTTAGACTTTTGTCTGTAAATCTCGGGAAGAATAGACTTGAATTGAAAAAGCCTTTTCTCAAATACACGACTCGTTAACTTTGATTATTTGTTTTATAATAGATTTGAATGAGTCTTATGATTGTGAGAGCTTTGATGGCCCGAAAACGGAATCACTTCTTAACGTTAAATCAGTTAAGAGAAGTCGCGGACGACCCAAAAAAGTTTGTTCTTTAGAACAGAGAATTATTGATATAAAAAATATTAATAAAAAATCTGCAAAAAAATACCGGAGGAACAAAAATATTAAGACTTCACAACTTTTGCAAAAGTAATTCTTTTATTTATATTTTTGTTGTTTTATGAAATGTTTTATTAATAGTAAACAAAATTAAAAATTGAAAACAATCGAAATGATAAACATTAATGTTATGCTTAGTGATGTCTATAAGATAGTTTTTTAATTTTTCTTGCTTGCAAGCTCGAGTTTCAAGCTCGAGCAAGAACTAGAAGCTCGGGTGATGCTCAAGCTCGGTTGAAGCTCGAGACTTATGAGAAAAAAATAATATAAATTTTTGTCATAATGTTATCAAATATCGTTTGTATCGTGACTTATATTTAAAATTTGATACATATCTTAATATCGGTTCATAAATATTCACTCAAATGCACAAAAAGAAAAAATTTGATACAAATGAAGAGATAGAAAAATATAGAAATTTGCCACAAGAAGAGCCTAAGACTGATCCAATTGACTTTTGGAAAATGCACCATAACATTTATCTAAATTATCATTTGATATTCTTTGTAGACCAGCAACAAGTGTTCCGATTGAACAAATATTCTCAAAACCTGGAATATTATTACTAAAAAGAGAAATAGCAGAATTTCAATTCAAAGCTTAATATGTTTAAATCCATTTTTTGTTTATTTTAAAAATTTATAATGTATTTTCATGAATAAAAATCTATGCATTAATGTTTCAACTAATATATATGTTAATGAATATATTTTAAACTATTAAAATCCTATAGAAGCTCGAAGTTCACAGCTCGAAGCTCAGCTCGGTTTATACCCCCGAACTTATATAATGAAGCTCAGCTCACCCTTATTTCTTGTAAAGCTCGAGCTTCAAGCTCGGGTTTCCGAGCTTATTGGCATCACTAAAGTTTGTCAGTTCCAATCCGCCGATCGTTTTTTAAGGATATTTTTTGAATAAAATAAGTATCACTGATAATCACTGATCAAATTTTCACAAGTTTTAGACCTCAAAAAAGCGTAATATATGGTAAACATTTTCATTAAATTCTGAGAACATTTATTGGAATAACTTTTTTGTTTCTCAAGATTTTAATGAATATCGTATCAAATTAAATATTTTTAAATTATAAACAAATTTTGTCTTATTTATCATTTTGTAGTTTAGTTTAAACATTAAATATAAATATGTGAAATACTAATAAATTACAATTAAACTTTTAAAAAAGTTTGTTCAGAGTTTAATATTTAAACTAAACTACAAAATCATTAATAAGACATAATTTGTTTATAATTTGAAAATATTTAATTTGATACGATATTCATTAAAATCTTATGAGAAACAAAAAAGTTATTCCAATAAATGTTCTCAGAATTTAATGAAAATTGTTTGCCACATATCACGCTTTTTGAGGTCTAAAACTTGTGAAAATTTGATCAGTGATTATCAGTAATACTTATTTTATTCAAAAAATATTCTTAAAAAACGATCGGCGGATTGGAACTGGACTTTAGTTATGCTTATATTAAATAAATTTATATTCATTTCAGAGAACAAAAGCTTTCAGAAGAAAACCTAGAATTGAAGGCAAACATCAATTGTTTGGAAACACAGATCAATGCATCAAAGCTTCAAATTAACCAAAAGTTAAAACTTTCTTTCGATTCTATTGAAGACAAAGTTCAGAAACATTTGCAAACAAATTCTCACTTATAATAATTATTACTGTAATTATAATAATCTCAGTTTGTATTGAACAGTATTTCTCAAAAGTTTACAGTCAGAGCTGTATGGGATAACACATAAAGTTATTGTCCCAGATTTGGATCAGATTTGGACTATATTTGGACCTATGTTAGATATAGGGGTAAATTGACATTTGCATCATAATTTGCATGTATGCACATTTGTATATTTCTATCACAGATATTAGGAAAAAGTAATGTAGTTATTGTATACAGTATTTACAAAATATAAAATATGACACCTTTATCATAATTTGCCTCTTATTTTCAATTAAAAAATCAAAATTAAAAATAAATAATATACATAATAGTGTGACAATAGACTAATAGACTAAATCCCTTTAAATCACATATTTCATGCATTTTTAAGTGTGAAAATGGTGTAAACTTTTTAAAATATTTACAATATTCACATTAAGAGAAAACTTTTATAACTTCACAACAAAAATTTGGTCCAAACTGAGTGAAAATATACAGCTCTGACTGTACTTTATTTCTAGCTCTGACTGTACTTCATTTCTAAACAAAAAAACCTAAAAACCATTTCATATCTTTTGTAATAATTACAGACATTTGTATATAAGAAATTGAAAGCATTATTCAAATCTTGTTATAAACTAAATCCATTCATTAAGTTGAGTTCATTTATATATATGTTATAACTTATAATAATTTTGATATATTTTGCGTAAAATAAAATATTAATACTTAAAATCGTTTATAATTAAGAAATGTTATAAAAATGTTTGTTCTTTAAAAGTATTTTCTTTATAATAAAGTTTTATATTAAACAAATCTGATATTGAAGTTATTTGAGTAAGAATTAGAGCCAACTCTCCAGCTTTGAATTGCCCCTCCGTTTGTCCGTAAACATGACTGTCATCTTCTTTGTCTGCTTTGCCATCAATTGAAACTCTTATTTAAATATTAATAATTTATTTATTTATAAACATTTTTTAAATTATAAAACTTTTATTTTTACAAATTTTATACAAATATAAGAGACATCAGATTATTTGAATTTAATTAATGTCTTACAAACTCGAATATAATACGATTTTCATAATTTTCTGGTAATACAAATAGAGAATCTTCGATATTATTCTTCAATTCAAATGACATTAATTTCCATTTAAGATAAACGGAAGGACTTAATGGAAAGTCGCAAAGAACTGGAAATCCTTTTGGTAACTCTTTTGTAAATTCGGTCACTTTTTCAATAAAGCGATCGCTAAGTAGTTTTGTGAAGATATTTAAGACCCAATTCCTGTCAACTGCTATTTCATCAGTGAGTCCAACAACTATTGAGACTCTATTGCCTTCAAGGGTTTCAATAGGTTTTCGTCCCAAATAAGGGAAACCACCCTTTGGACAATTGATATACTGATCCCAAGTCACAGTTCTTGGAGTCGGTTTTGGTAATGACACAAAGCTATCATTATTAATATTACTCTCTTCTCGAGCTCTCAAGTGTTCGCTTCTCTTCTGAGTTTGAAAATCCATTCCTTGAGTTTCATAAATATCAGACTTATATTTACCGACTTTTTTAATAATTGTTTTCCGAAATAACTGACTTTGACTAACATTTGGATCTTTTGAAAATTTAACAGAAGAGTTCTCTTTCTGCAAAAGTCCTAATATTTCTTCTTCAATACGATTTCTACTGAAGATATCGTTTAAGATTTCATTCCACTCATTGTTTGTCAAACTTTGATAGACAGGAATGTCTGCGATTGTTATTAAGACAAAAGGGTCACTGTTTTCTGCTAAGTCCACAATAAAGTGAAACATTTCGGGTCTTAAGTGATAATAATCTGTAAAATTGGCATCAATTCTGAGTTTAGATCCTTTTTTAGTGATAGTTATCACAAATTCAGGATAACTTGTGGTTTGTATTTGACTGAAATCTTTAATTCTCGTCTCAAACTTCATAACAAAATCTTCTTTCAAATCAGAGATCAATTTAATGAGAAATTCCTTTTTAACCATTTGATGGATTCTATGAGAGAGCGCGTCATTCAATAGTTTAATGATCTCAATGTCTCCATAACTGACAGCTTCGTTGTGTGGCATCCAATTCAGTTCATTCCGTATTGTAGTAATGGATCCACTTTTGATCAACAATTCAACACATCTTTTATTGCCTTTCATGACTGCGATGTGAAGAGCAGTATTTCCGTGAATGTCCTGACCGTTAATCTCATAGTCTTTCGCGCTTTTGAGTAACTCTTCCAAAAGATTCGGGTCTTCACTAAAGACGGCTTTGTGTAGACTTAAGTCTGAAGTATTCGACGACATTATAAATCAAATTCTATTGGAATAAATAGTTTTAAATTATTACTGTTTTAATTGAATATTTTTAATTAGTTCTTAATATTCAATTTGAATGAATAACTGTGTTTAAACATTGAAAAAAATGAATTTGATTATTGTTGAGTCTCGCGCTCAACCATTCCTAAGTACGCCTTTTCAGTGCAAAACATTCTAAGCGCAAGATTTTTCAATTCTCTTTTGAGATTTTATTTAATTATTTTTCAATTGTTTTCACTTTTGTATTATTTGTATTGCAATGCATTGCAAATAAATTGTTTTTCATCAACTTTTGGCTACTTTGAGCTTAAAGTAATCATGTATTGTACAGAACAGAAGCTTATCCAAAAATGCGAGCTTTCGCTTCAGGTATGAGCTTAAGCTGGATTTGACAATATAAGTGGTCTCAGATCATCTAAGATCAGCTCAGACCATCTCAGATGCTCCATTTGAATCAGATTTGAATTACTCTTCTAAATAATTAGATTAATTATAAATGTATTTGATTGTGTCATTTTATTCAAATGTAATGTTAGGCACTCTATGAGTGCAAATATAGACTCATTTAAGAACAATTATAATCTGAGTAATAAATTGGTGATCACATTATTAATTACATTATTAATCACATTATTAATCGCCTAATTTTGCGAAGAGATGCGCATTATCTATATATATATATGAAAAGGTGTCTCTCTGTCAATACAATTGAATGCAATTACAAATATTCTTAAGCAACAGAATAGAAACAGAACGGAACCAACGCTATGGTATCACATACAGCGAACGCAATAAATTAAGAAACAGTTGTAATTTGGCCATAACTTTTTAATTATGTTCAATTTAGGAATCATTTTCAAACTAGTTTTGCGTAACTATAATATCAATAGTTTACTGAAGTCAAAATTTAAAAATATCTAATAATCACGACTCTATTTAAATAAATTTGATTTTGCAGTAAGCAATAAATTAAGAAACACTACCGAAAATTCGAGTTTAAAACCGAAAAATAGACAGTAGTGCCATAAAACTCATTGATTAGCTTAATTACACTATATAAAATCTTCTTCATTCATTTTCACGACTCCGAACACCCAAATTCAGGACATTGGCGAAAGAATCTGACCCTAAGTTCGGGATTGAATAACTTGACAATTAGATTGAATAATAGCTTAAAATTGAATCGAAAAGAGAGAATTGATATCAAATAACTGTGTATTTAAAGAAATTT
>JAUJYU010000828.1:0-11059 GCA_033995675.1 Nothrus silvestris
TCTTTCGAGCTATTTTAATTTTCGTTCCGTTCCGTTCCCGTTCCGTTCCCAGGAACGGAATCAACACTAGTTAAAGCTCATCATATTTGTACGATCTAGCTGCTATACAACTATATATATTTATTGATTGCTAATGACTATTTTAATTCTAGATAATTATTATTGATATACTATGATATACGTACTTTCAAGTGTTCAAAATTTTTAACTAAATTAATCAATACTTAAATTTTATATTCAAAATATTATAAAGTTGTAAAACGATTTACAACATTAATTATTTATTCGTTTAGTGATTCAAACAGCCTTTATTATATAATTTAAAATACAATACATATTATAATATTATTTAGATTACAATATATGACGTTAAATATTTTTCAAAACTGACTAAATGAGACCGGATATCGAGTTCCGTACATATTTACAAGTTTATGCTTTAATCTCACTCCTGTTTATTTTGAAATTATAATTAAAATTATATTTTAGAATAACTTTATATTCGCAGAAATGTATTTATAGTAAGTTATATAATAAATTAAATTTACTTATTGTAAGATTTAAAAGGAAAAAATGATTGAAGTACAGGATGCTTATTCTGTTGCTAATTTTGAAATACTTTATTTCTTATTTAAGCGCACAATCATTAAATTGAGCTCATTATTGAGTCTCTTGTGATTAAACATCATTGCAATGTAATTATGGTTTAGATATAAATATCATAAATAGTATTAATAACAGTATAACACTTAGTAAATAACAGTTTCATATTTATAGTCTTTCTATATTTATCAAATATAAAGCTTATTCTATATAATGTGATTACTATATTCATGCATAACATAATGAATACATATTAGGTGTACTTTTATGGAAATGTAATTTCCTTAATATTTAGCCTTCAATAGTTCCGTGTAATATATCTCTCATAATTTCCATTTTAAGCAAAAACTGGATATTTCAAAGTTGTGTTGAGTTTCCAATTAAATTCTGAAAGAGAATGTTTTGCGTAATGCGAAACAAATTGCTGTAATGTTGAGTATTTGTAGGGCTCTTTCAAACCAAATCCTATATACAGTATATATAAAAAATTGTTATTCAAATATTAATACAATGTAATCGCTTTGGCTTTGGAAATAAATTAGAAACGAGCAAATCTGTTCATCTCTTTGATAGACTCTTCTTAAATAAGATTATAATTAAGTACAAAAAAGCTCTAACTTAGCGATTATTGTGATTTTGGATTCTTATTCTTCGAAATTATTTTTTGATCTCATAATCTTTGTTGTGATTTTAATATAAATATTCTTTTAGTTGAGATTTAGATTACATAATTCTGATATAAATTGATGATAAAAATGCTTATAATGATAGGTTGCGAGGTATAGGACTTATGAATAAAAGAAACTTTCTTATTAACTTCAATTTTGTAATTTAGAATATATTATTAATATATGTTAAGTTTGCCATAAAAAATATAATAAACATGATATCTGTTAGATTATGAGAAGATCGATCAATAAATCGACCAAATTATTCGATTAAACTAACAACCGCTCAATAAAGATAGCACTATATTTAATGGTTAATTTGAAATTCAAATAAACTCAAAGTATTATTATACTGTATATATCAAGTGAAAGCTATTTATCATACTTAAGACAATTTAATAAAATGAAACAATTTTATTTTCGAAACGCCACCTGAAATGCGAGCGCATGTATAACTTTCGATCCTTTTATATTTTAAACAATATAATAATTTAGAACAAATTCCCAATTAGTCAAAAAGTCTAACCCATAAGAAAAAATTCTATGAATTTGAATTTATTTTCTAGTGGATCACATTCTTATATGAAAATAAAATTTTTATGCCTATAATCCATTAGAGACATCTCCATATATTAAACACTGAACTAATTGAGATAATTGGGTCTTAAGAGCTGCAACAATCTAAAAGTCATATATAAACCAGAGCACGTGCTGCCATAGTTGAATCTTATGAAATAATTTGATATAAATACTTGGTTCGTGTGCAGAACAGAAGAAAGTCAGTAACTCTTAAAAAGTTACTGGAGAAAAGTAATTCACTAGTCAAATGTTAAGTTAGTTAAGGGTAGGTTAGAAGGCTCGCGCGCACTTATTTGAGATATTAGAACTCTTTAATATCTTTGTTATTGTTAAATAAGTGCGCGCTACTGCGCGCGAGCCTTCTAACCTATCCTTGACTAACTAAACTTATACCACTTTCCCATTGTAGGAGTTAACGTTTAGTGACTTTCTTCTGTTCTGCACACGAACCTAAATTTAGGAACGCACAACATTATGTAGTCAATTTTATTAAAATTTAAATCTTATAAAACTAAGTTTTATCCTAAATTTTATATAAAACAATTTTTTAGATTCCAATTCCAATTACGCGTTTGCCAGTGAGCGTAAAAAACCGGGTCAGATAGTTGTGTCCAGCACTGTATTTATACCTCAAAAAAGGCAACATAACTACGAAGATTAGAGTCAATAAACTCTGACCTAAATTGTTATATAAGCTCTTTTCACTTCTCAGAGAAATAAAAACAACAAAAATCATGATCTTTATTAATACAATAATTTTGTTCATATTCATTCATATATTTGTATTTTCAACACTTTTCATTCCAATCATTTTTAACTTATATTCATTAATAAGTATTGTTCTGTTCATAACTTGGATTTCGTGGCAATTCTTTAAGATAATCATAAGATATTTGTTGCCAAACCATTCAATTCAACCAAAAGGTCGTTCAGTTCTGATTACAGGTTGTGATTCAGGTTTTGGTTATAAGACAGCACTTGAGTTGAGTGAAAAAGGATGGCATGTCTTCGCATGTGTTTTGTGTATTGATAGCAATGGAGCCAAACTTCTCAAATCGAAAGGATGTCTGACAATCAAATTGGATGTGACGAGTGATTCTCAAGTTTTAAACGCTTATAATATTGTGGTTCGTGAATGTCTTTCACGTGATCTACAATTATGGTCTGTTATTAATAACGCAGGAGTTTATACTTGTGGTGAAATTGAATGGGGATTTATTGCAGACTATGAGAAAGTTATCCAAATCAATGTTTTTGGATATATTCGTATTATTAGACAATTTCTACCACTTATAAGAAAATCAAGAGGTAATGAAACCTTTTCTTAATTTTTAAATTTTTAACTACAAAAAAATTTTTCTTCGAAAGTTATTATAAAATTTGTTATAAAAGTTATTATAAAAGTTATTATAAAAGTTGTTATAATAGTTGTTTTATAAATTCATAAATAATAACCAATTCAAAAGTTAATTTAATATATTTTCCAATAAAACAGTCTTTAATATAAATGCAAAGAAAAGGTTTATAATAGTGTAATACAATGCTTACATGAGTTTTAATTGAAACTGTGATTCAGTATGAATTTCATTTATATTCTGTATTTAGGATAATAATCAAATTAATTATATGATCGAATATTTTGAAGAGTCCGATTAATAGATAGGGCTTATATTCTGTATTCATTTTCAATGCATTACAAATACTAACAGTTTATAACTTATTATTGATATGAATTTATTATTTCACTTATAATTTCAATTACAGTTTCACTGCTATTAAACCGAATGAATTCATATTCATTTAACAGTTTATGGGTCTTCAGTAGACCCGAGCAGACCAATAATCAAAATTTTAAAACCCATACTCAACCCAAACCCAAAATATAAAGCCCAAACCCATATGGGTTTGGGCTTTTATGGGTCTGCATGGGTTTTGGGTACCCAACTTTCCCTTCTAATAAGTTGAATAAAAGTTATGATTTTAAAAACAATTGTTAAGCTTTTTTTATTATAATTAGAGTGAAGAGACATAATGTTAGCATAGTATTTATAAGATAAAGCATTAGTCGGACTCTTCAAAACTTTCCATCATATATAAAGCCTTTAATTGCAAATTAAACCCATACATTTAAAGCTAGGGTTAATTGTTCTAGAAATATAAGCTCAACCTCAACCTCACTTTTGCTCAAACTCAAGCACTTTAATCAAAAGCTTGAACTCAATTAAATAACGTCACAAATCTTGTAAAGCTTTTACCTTAAGCTCAGTCAAAAAGTGCTTCAGCTCTGTATTACTTAATAGTTAGTAATTAAACTTTGTTTAAATATCAAAATAAGTTTTATCATTGCAATTAAATATACTATTCATTAACAGGTCGTATAATCAATGTTTCGAGCGTTGCCTCACTATTTACAGCTCCGGGAACTTCCATTTATTCGATGTCCAAATCAGCGATTTCTTCACTCACTGATGGACTCAGAAGAGAATTATATGACACAGGAGTTGATGTCATTGAAATCATTCCTCAGGCATATAAGTGTGATATTTAAATAGCTTTTAATAGTAATAAAAATTTATTTATTATATTTTCAAATACTTATTTCAAACTTTTATTTAATTCTTAAGAACTTCGATGACTTCAAACGTATTGAATGGTTTGGATGAATGTTGGAAAAGAACACCAATTGATATAAAGTCAGATTTCGGTGAAGAATATTATAATAAATTCCGTTCATATCTCAAACGCAATATAGACTCCGCTCGTGATAAGCCTTACGAAGTCGTGAACACCATTATTAATGCAGTTATTTTAGAAAGAGTTCAATACAAATATTTGTGTTGTGGACCTATTGATCGGTTGATTATTTGGACATTCAATTGGATGCCAACTGAATGGCTCGAACCCATTGTTTCGTTATTTACTGTTAGAGAAAAGCCTTTTTGGGTCATTAAAAGCACTTAATATAAGAGAACAGTAAAAAATATATTTTTAATTCAATTCAATTAAAAATTTATCAAATGCAATAACCAGTGTTTGTTACCATCTTTTCTCTTGTGCTCTCTTTAAAAGAACTTAAAGTTATTCCAATTTATTTTTTAAAGATAATAAAATATTTCTCTAAATGTTTAGCATTTATTAAAACATTTAAACTTTTATTTAAATTAATTGAATTTAATTTAAAAATTAAAAAATATTTAAGATATCATCAGAACTTCAGTTAATTACTGAAAAATAGAATATTACTGAGTAATTGATAATAAATTTAAAAAATCAAAGCCATGCTTGTGGTCCATGTTTTTCTTTAATCAGAACAATGCTGTCAACTATTTTTCCTTTCTTTTAATTTAAAAATAAAATAATTTTCGGAATTAAGTTTTTATTATAATATGAAAAGATGATTTAATATATAGTTAAATACCTGATCATCAGATACTTGATCTAAAGTTAAATGAGTGCTATTTATTATAGTCATTCTCGTATAGCCATAATCTTCGCTTCTGAAAGCACTCCATTCGGGAAGTTCTTTATCGAACGGATCGTGTCTTTCATGACAGCCCTTTAGATAGAATTTTTTAAAATTAATTATCTTTTTTTATGGTCAAAAACTGTTAAACTTGTGGTTGATATTACAGCAGATCCTGTGATTATATGAATGGGAGCTTTAGGATTGCGATAGGGCTCTGATTTGCTTCCGTTATGTATAGTTCTGTTATAAATTGGTAAAAGTCGTTCATAATTATGCAGATGAGCCCATATTGAGAGATCTACACCATATTTATAGAACTATTTAAGCTATTTATATATATTTATAGAATTATCCAATCACTAAATCCATTAATCATGGAAATTATCATATATTTTCCATTGAATGATACGTCAAAATATTTCAAACTATCCTTTTTTGAATTAATACAAAAAACCACATAACTCGAAATAGCACTTCTGTAAAGACTAAAACATATACTTTGTTATAAAACACAATACATATGAATATGCAATAGAATTAATTTTACACCAATTGTGAAGTTATGTCGAGTATTCAGAAAATATTCGTCAATTGAAATTATAAATATAACTTTTTTTTCTATAAACTCTCACTCATTAATACTCTCTTTCAAATTGATTTTCAATAAATTTTTAAAATTATTTCTTAATCATAAAAAGTGTTTTGTTTTTATTTCTAATCTGTAAGAATCCATCGAATGAGTGATGTTCTTATTATATTATTCTGAAGGATCGGTTCCAATATTTATCTAACTCTTGATTACATAGAGATAGAGTTGTAAATCTGGCAATTTCTGGCAACTTCAAAGATCTGTTGGAAGTTTGCAATTTTCACAAGTGGCGCCATCTACTAAATATTTATCGAAATTGTTACTTTTTATGTTATTTTAATCAAAAAATTTATTTTATGTTAAAAAAAGTTAAAAAAATCTAAAAAGCATAAAAATCTTTAAACTTTATATAATTGTTTCAAATTTAATATTTAATATTACATGATAAAAAACATTAATAAATAGTTTTCCTTTAGTATTTTTTTCAAATATATCATTATAAGTAGTGCCGGCAGAAAATTAGTAAACGACTTTCCACTACTTTAACCCACTATTTTCAAAAACTGTAAAAATTGGTTAAACACTAAAAACTAATTTTTAATGCGTATTCTTTGAAGTTTTGCCTGATTTTACATAAATTTTATCGAAATAGCATTTAAAATATTTAAGTTGAGCGCAAAAAAATTATTTTGAACGAGAATCTAATCTCTTTAACAAAATTATGGAGAAACTGTCTCAAACTTTTGACACTAATCTGGATAAATCTGTTTTAAATAGAATGATAACTTCAATTAATGTATTATATTCGACCCATTTATGAAACAAATAAGAAACCTGTCAATTGAATACTATTCTGTCAATTGAATACTATTCTGTCAATTGAATACTATTCTGTCAATTGAATACTATTCTGTCAAATGAATACTATTCACAATTGTTTAATACTGTGATAAAAGATAAAGAGTCAGAAATCAAATTCGAAGAATATCTATTATTGGATATTCCAGAGAATACTAATTTGGATATTGTTAGGTATTGCATAACAATGCATTTACATCTACCCAACCTCAGTAACATTACTTTGACATATTTAAGTCTTTCTTGTGGTAGTTGTGATGTCGAAAGATCTTTTAGTAAATTGCGTGATATTCAGTAAAATGAAATTCATTAAGTGATAAAAGTATTAATACTTATTCTGTTTTATATTATAAGGAGATATTCAAAACAATGTGTTGTAATGCTTTTTTAAGAGAGAAAACAAATAAAAGACAAATTTGGAAATTTTTGTTAACTAATTAATTAGTTGTTAACTAATTTAAACTACTTTTTGGTAAAAATTGGTATAACCACTACAAACACACCAATTTTCGGAAAAAAGCAAAACCACAAAAAAGGTGGCACTAATTATAAGCAATTTTGCCCCTATAATCGCATAATTGTATTACCAATTAAGAATATTATTAATTAAATATGACAATCAAAATCTTATATTTATAATGTAATTCAATTGACGCGTTAATAAATAATCTTAATCAAAAATTAAAATTTTTGCTTTGTTTAAATATTCGTGTATTCTTCTGGCAGGCTTTGGTTGAGGCAAAATTATAAAAATTTTAAGATTAATTATAATTCTTCTCGAATTTAATTGTAATTTCCTATTAATTAAACATTCCTAAACTTCGCTAAATGTATTCTAATATTTAGACCATAAAAGTTGAATTTTACTCAATAAAAGCAAAATTTTTAAATTTTGCGCTTATATTAAAATTGCCAGACGTTTTGGCAATTTCTGGCAATTTCTGGCAATTTCTAGCAGGAGAATTAAAATTTGCAGAGTTTCACAACCCTATCTGTAGGTATGAATACAATACTCTGTACATACAGTTTGTCCCAGAAGTGGCTAACAATTATTGCAGCGCAAGATTTCTTATTATTGGCAGTGAATGTATTTGTTAAATTATATTCTTGAACTTTTGCACATTTATTTTAATTCTTAAGTTAGTATTAGGTTAAAGATCAAAGATCTAATGTTTTAGCTTTAATTCGATGCATAACTGTTAAAATGGAAATACTCTAAGAAAAGTTATAAAAAGTTTGATAACAATTCTTTATAACCCTGTATTCTTCATGTCCTGCGAGACATTTGCTCCACAACTTCAGTGCTATGAGAATAAAGACATAAACAATATCGTTGTTGAGTTCTTAGATGGAATTGATTTGACTTTTTCCCTTCCGGACGACGATATCTTTTACAATCAAGAACTAAATTAACGCTAAACACTCTCAACACAGAACATCTCAACATTTTCCTTCCACCACTTTTTCGCTCACTATCTTTAGGCACTTTTCTATGAAATCAAATCTCAAAATATTTTCTTATATATGAAATTTCAGTTAAATGTCTGCTGTGATTACAATTAAGTTTGCAGTCAATACGCTTGCAATTAATACTTCTTCAATAAAAATTTGATAGCAAGATAACAAATCTTGTCTTTCTGACTACTTTTAGTATTTTTTATGTGCACTTAAGATAAGTATAGAAGCTCTCATAAATGTGATACATTTCAACTCAATAAGTGTGATAAGACATCAATTTCCATAGACTTATTAGGACTTATGGGTCTTACTATTGAGTTGTATCGCACTTATGAGAGCTATTGTACAACTAAAGAGGCAATAATCTATTGTTTATATCAATTAACAAAATATATTTCACAATATGTCATATTGAATAGTTTTTAAATAATTGTTGTCTGACCTCATCTACCATTAGCAAAGAGCACAAGTGGACAGAGTTTAGGACGTGAGACCACATTGAGTCTCATTGATTCACCAAAATTGAAATTTCATCACAAGTGAAATTGTATTTTTGAAAAATATACGCAATTGTCTTATATTTGAATTAAACGGTTGTGCTTTTATTTATATAAATTACTTAACTTTAGAAAATTTATATTTTTGTTTTTCAAAATAATAAGGTTTTATAAGGCTTATAAGGCTTATAAGGCTTATAAGGTTAGAATGATTTTCGTATTATATAATGGTATTTCATAAATAATAATTTTCTGTATTCCCATTCATATTAAGTAAACATTTACGTAAAAATATTATATAAAATACTCTAATAAGAGTGATATCAAAGCTCTAATAGGTTTTTCAGTTATGTTGAAATAAAGTACAGTAAAACCTCTCTATCTTAAACATACAGTTAAGTAGTTTTGAAAAAAAAGTAAAATACAAGCCCAGATTTCCTATGGATTTATCTGCATTCATTTTAAAAACCACTTAACTGCACGTTTAAGATAGAGAGGTTTAACAGTATTCATTTTAGAAACTAGTAATTGGTAAATATATATTTTAGGCAATAATTCCAAAGACGTCTCCAAATCTACAAACATCTACTAATTATCTAAGTCTGTATATGTTTCTGGCTTTACTAGACTTTGAAACTACAAATATAAATGATAAGAATATGAGACCGATATTATTAGAACCATCTGATTCTTATTATAATATAAATGTTTCTGTAAAGTGACCACTGGCCACATTACAGAAGTGGCTAATTTTATTCGAATACTAAAATACTTTATTTATTATAGTTTTGCTCTGGAGCTTCACATATCTTTTTTTACAAACTATACTCATATACAGTATGTTATTGAACCTAAAGTCTTATGGATAACCCGCTGGTTATCTAAGGAAATGCATGTTAGAAATGTTTATTTTCTGAAATTTCAGAGTTCCGGTTCAGAGTTCAGAGTTCATGAATGCTAGTTATACACGAGACATTGGGTACTAACAAATATCCAATTTTAGCTGTTAAACTTACATCTAATGTACTTCTGACGGTCTTTTAATCACTTAAGTGCCAGTTCTTTATTACTAACTATTTTAATTACGAAAAGCTAAATCATAAATAGTTGCATTAGTTTTCTTAATAAAAACTTTTATTAGACTTTTTCAACTCACTAATAGCTCTTTATAAGTGATTTTGTGTATCTTTTCATCAATTTTTTTCCTCTCAAATAAGCCAAAGCCTAAAAGTTTTTCTAATTCAAGTCTTAGAAAGTAAAGTCTTATGAAAGTTGAACTAATATTGATTTAATAAACACTCGAGAGTAGTCATGAGAACCACATCCGTCTCGCCTATAATCTCGTCGAATCTCGTCTCTAAAATTATTTAAGAAAACGACGATTTGACAAACATTTATTTAATGGAAAATTATTTATTATAAAAATAATTCAAATTAATTTTAATAAAAACTAATGCAAAATATTTTAATATAAATAAACATAAGATAAGTCATAAGTATTTGAGGTGAGAGTACTGTATAATACAGTAAAATTTCCCTAATCCGCGAGACGAGATAAAACTGGATTAGGCGAGACCGACACGAGAACGAGATCATAAACTTGAGAATTTTTATGACTATGTGATCCTAATGAGTGATTTTGATACGCTTTATATTATTCTTAAGCGCTGTTAAATCTGGTTCAGTGGGAAATCTGGTTCAGTGGGTTCAGTGCACACAAATATTTGTATAAATATTATGTTTATAAATAACTATAAAGCTATTTCTCTATGGAGTGATTACTTTAAAATAATATTTATTTAATAAAGTTAAGCATTATATATAAGGATACAAATAATGGATAGTATTATAAACATTGCAATTTTAAATATGCTTCAATTTATTTGGCTTTACTTTTAAAATAATTTTCAATAATAGTCTTATATTCTTCTTTTGCTTTACCATTAATTTCATCAAAATATGACAACTCATTAGTGATGCGATCGAACCATTGCTTCACTATTGAAAATTCGCTGAAATCATAATCATGTAAATGAAGAATAATAAAAGTGGCAAAGATTGAGATATCGGCTAATGTGAGCTTATTTGACGCCACATATCCATTATCACCAATTAAAGTCTCCAATAGTTTGACATTGTTTTTATACGCAGTTATATCTGCTTCAGTCGGTTCTACGCCCGGACGCTTCATAGCCTTTCCGATAGAAGAGTCTAAAGTCATGTCAAAGTTGAGCATACGATCGACATTAGCCCTGTCTTTAGGATCTTTTGGATACAAATGAGAATCGGGTGCGTATTTGTTACACAAATATTGGTTTATAGCTCGCGATTCCCATAACGC
>JAUJYU010000829.1:0-11059 GCA_033995675.1 Nothrus silvestris
GGAACATCTCTCCCTAGATTATAGCCTATACCCCCTATAGAAAATACCCCTGCCTATACCTCCCCCTGAGATTTTTTTGGCAAAATCCGCCATTTTACCCCTACCTAAACCCCTCCCTGAGTCAGCCGAGCTTGCGCATCCCTACTTCAAAATGGAATTATATTTTAAGCAGACGAGTCGTCATTTAATCTAATATATTATTCAAATCATTAATTAGAGGCTTATCAAGATGGTAAACATTTAATTGTGTGATGATTTAATTGTTAATTACGTAACTATTGAAAAATAGTTATCTCTATTTAATTAGAGAATGTAATTTTGGGTGAAGAATGAAATGTTTGGTTGGACATTAAAAAAGGTCCTGTGTGGTTCGCGGGCCGCTGCTTGAGAAAGCCTATGATATACTCTGATATACTCTGATATACTCTGATAGAAAAGTAATTGATGGCAAAAAATTTACATGACATGTATTAGCAAATAAGACCGAACACCAAATTATGCTTGTTTTGTGATTATATGCTGAAAATGTGTTACTTTTTTGAGCTCAAAGTTTGTAAAAATATAAATAATTCTAATTTTCAAAGCTATATTAAATCAATAAAACCAATGGTAATATTTAAACATTTATTTCACTTTTTAAAAATATTTACTGAAAAGCATTTAAACTAAATTCCATTTGCATTAAATTCTTTTATAAGAAAATAAATCAATGAATCCAAACAATGATAGAAAGATTCCTTTTAGAGACTGTTTGCCGAACGAAATTAATCCATTTCTTTAAATCCAAACAACTTTAAAACTTTAAAATGCGATTCAGACTAAAAAGTGGATTCAAAGTAAGCGGATTATAAACAATGTTAAACCCGCGTTAACAATGTGAACGTTTTATTCAATTATTGATTTAACAATAGAATTCTCAAAAATTGCAGTTTTAGTTTTTTTTAGATCTGAATTAATGAACACAGAATACAATTGAATTGAATCTCTATTATTGTGGCCAAAAATGGTGGATTACGTGGAATGGATGATTATTGTCTTGTTTAACCACAGATGTCTATTAGTGGCCGCCACTGAAAACAAGAATATCTTAATCTTCAGCTCAAGTACTCATAAACTGGAAAAAGAAATAAAAAGCGCTCACAAATCGTGCGTAAATTTAGTTAAGTTCTTGGATTCTCGACTGTTCGCCACCTGTTCTGACGACAACACTATTGCTATTTGGGATTTGAGAAACTTATCCGAAAAGTTAAAGTCATTGAATGGTCACAAAAATTGGGTTAAAAGCATTGAATACAACAGATCTGAAGGTTTTCTTCTCACTTCAGGCTATGATCATTCCGTCTTGAAATGGGATTTAAATGATTTTAAGAATAGTCCGAAACAAGTCTTAAAAATTAAAAACATGTTACGAATGGTTTTAACTCCCGATTGCACTAAAATGATTATTTCTACCGCTGACGGATATTTGATGATTATTCACGACTTGGATTTAGAAACCCTTTCGGATGATCTCAAAGATTTTGTACCAGATTTGTATCGACTAATGCAGGACTCATTACATTACGGCATAAATATGGGCGACTGGTCTAACCCTCTCTTCACTGCTCACAGAAATAGAGTTGAATTGATTTCTGACTTTCCTAAGAAAAACAGTAATGGCTTTATTACGACACTAGACGTTCACCCGTACGGCTGGGCTGTGCTTTCGAGGAATACCAGCGGCGATGAGTTGTCTGAATGGACGTGTGTTCATGATATTCAAGATTCAAGTCGTCCCTTAGAGTTGGAAGCAATTCATCGCAGTTTTCCGACTCAAAGTACTTTCAGTCAATTCTCAGAAACATCTTTCAGAGCAAATAATAGTCACATAAATAATTCGGACACTACAAGCAGTACAAGCTCTCAAGTAATTGTTGTCAGCAATCAAATCGGTTCATCACAACCAAACACCACTATATTAAGCCATCCAATAGGATATCAAAATATTATTGATTCGGAATTTAAAGTTTATAAAAATATTCCTCGATTAAGATATTTTATAGAAGAGCCCAATGAAAATCACGGTTTCATTAAAGAGCAGTGCTTTAGTCCCGATGGAAGACTTATTTGTTCTCCATATCAGTTCGGGTTTCGATTGCTTTCTTATAACTCGAGTTGTGCTGAAATGTGTGACTGTATTGAAGATAAGCCTAAAATGTTATATGAATTGAAAAAGAATTTGTCACATCCGGGCTATGTGTTGACGACCAAGTTTTCTCCGACTCATTGTCAAATCGCTTCGGGATGTCTTAGAGGCAAAGTTGTCTTCAGTCAACCAATTTTGTAAAACTATTAAATATATATTTATATCTATCACGACTGTATGTAAAGCTGAAAATCTGGTCCCAATTCTTAGGGCCGAAATTTGGATAATTTCTGTACTCGATATGGCTTTAAATAATTGGAAAACTTTTAAATTATATTCACTTTTTATTAACAGAAGAATATTAATAGGATTAATACATAAATGTTTCATATTTTCAACAATAGTAAAACTTAAAATATGCGGATCCGCTCTCACTGTAATTATTTAGTTATCAACCATTGGGTGCACCACTGGTTGCAGCTCTAATAGTTCTCACAATATATAAAGTTTGTTTCTCATATAAATTCATTTTCAGTGTTTTATATAATTTTAACTCTTTTAAAAGCATTTTCTAAACTGTAAATCATTGTCTATACATTGCATACGTTATAATATTGTTAAAATTGTCTGCTATTTGTTTCAATGAAGTTGTGTTGTAATATTTCGAGAATAATTATTTATAATTCACATTCATTTTTCACATTAAGATCCTTTTTATGATAAATAATTCAATTCAAAGATATAATGAAGTATTATTAGTAATAAATGGTTTGCGAATATCCATAATAGAACAAAATTATGAGTGGTTTCTACTTTTATCTGTAATAATATGTACAATCTTTAAAATTTAAATAATTTAGATCGACTCTTAGCAGATAAAGACAATCACCAGCACCTCATTCTTTTGAACTACTTTAGAAATTGAAGGTACAGTACATATTTGATAATTCCAATTGATAGTTACAATGGTTATAATTAGTGCTGCAACAGGGGGTGAGTAAAACGAGTTAAATTGTGTTGCGAGACCCACCTTTTACAGAAGACTTGTTCCGGAACTAGCGATTCTTCGGGGGTCCACCAGCACTTCCTTCGAAGTGCAATCTGAGACTGGACTAATACCTACCTAACCTCATCACCATATCCAGTGCTGTGATGCCAGTGCAGGCCAAAACACGTTTATACGATAGAATTGAGAATTATCCCCATAGACCTACACTTAAATTGTCCAAAATCTGTGAGGTGCCTCAGCTATAATTAGTTAGTTATGATTAGTTAGTTAGTTCAGTTAGTTATGGTTAATTATATTTTCAAATTTAAACTTCCACCACTACAAAGCAGGTAGATTTAAATTTAGAGCATCAATATCTCTCTAACCATATTAATCGTCTTAGCTCTATATGATATACAACTGTCACCTTTAAGATCAGCAAAATGTTTCATATAATATATTGTATTAATATTTAAATGAATTTATTTGTGTTTAATTATTTAATAAACTAAAATCGGATAATAAGAAAGTTTGGATGTTCTCGAATTCCACATTCTATAAAGTATTTTATGAGTCATTAAGGCGTTTACGATTTCAACGAATTGTAATAATATATTAAACTTCCGTTAAGTTGTTTCTAAATATTTCACATAAATGACGTTCCATTAAAGGAGTGGTTGGGGTTGAGATTGGACTCAATAATAATAGAGACAGGGGTTCGGGTCGGGAAAAAGTATTACATTTTCTTATAATTAATAAACGAGACCTTTGAGAACATATCAATAGTTATTATTATTTTTATCTTCCAATTGATTACATTTGATAAACACTTCATTGAATTACTGAATGAGTAAACAATTCAATAATTTGATGACATTTTTAATGCAATAACTCTAAGGTTTAGATTATTTTTTAATTGTTTTTTATTAATATTTTATAAATATTTGGCAATTATTCGAAAGAATGGCAGCGAATGGTATTTCACTGAATATGAATTTTAATAATTCCATTGGGAATCAAATGGCAATTAAATGGGATCCAAAGAATTTAGAGATAAGAACACATTCTGTGGAAAAGACATTGGAACCACTCGTTATGCAGGTATTTATTGTCATTCATTTGATTGTCATATGATTTGTAGTGTTTTTTATATAACAATTGATAATTATTATGGGTTTAAACAATTAATTCAATGAATGACTCATTAATTGATGACAAATATTAATAATTGATTACTATTAATAAGAATAATGAGTGGTATATCCGATACTAATGCTAATAATATATGATTTGTGTCCACTTCGGTCGACAGGTGACCACTTTGGTGAACACGAAGGGTCCGTCCAAGAAAAAGAAGGGCCGCTCGAAGAGAGCGCACGTATTGGTCGCAGCCGTGGAAAAAGCGACTGAAAATTTCATATTAAAAGGAGAAGAGATAGCTCTCGAAAACCCTGACATCAAAATGGAAATGCTTTCAGCCGTAGAAGAGGTGCGAAAGGCGGGCGACTCTATGGGCAAAGCGTCGCGTGAGTTCGCAGAAGATCCCTGTTCTTCAGTGAAAAGAGGAAATATGGTTAAAGCGGCCCGAAATCTATTGTCAGCCGTGACACGACTTCTAATTCTGGCCGATATGGTAGACGTTCACAGACTTCTCAAATCATTACAAGTGGTTGAGAATGATTTGGATAGAGTTAAGAACGCTTCGAGTCATTCAGAATTAGTCGAATCGTTCAAAAGTTTCGGCAAAAACACTGCAGAACTCATAAGTCAGGCCGCGAAAAGACAGGCAGAACTCAAAGACCCGCGTCTTCGCGACGATTTGGCCGCCGCCAGAGCTATACTTAAAAAGAATTGTATGATGTTATTGACTGCTTCCAAAGTCTATGTAAGACATCCCGAACTGTCAGCCGCTAAAGAAAATAGAGATTTCATATTCAGACAAGTCTGCGAAGCAGTCAATGCCATCAGTGATGTCGCTCAGGGAAAGACAGGACAAACGAATGGTTTGGGTCAACCACTATTCGACGGCCCGGGAGAACTGGCCGCTGCTTTGGACGACTTCGACGACTCCATTATTATGGATCCTTTGGTTTACAATGAGGTGCGAACTCGTCCTGCTTTGGAGGAAAGGCTCGAAAGTATTATCAGTGGAGCAGCACTTATGGCAGACTCTTCTTGTACTAGAGATGAGAGAAGAGAGCGTATTGTCGCTGAATGTAATGCTGTTCGACAAGCGCTACAGGACTTGCTCTCAGAATATATGGCAAACGCCGGACGCAAAGAACCTGAAGAATCATTGGGAAAGGCTATCGATCACATGAATCGCAAAACTAAAGACTTGAGACGTCAACTTCGCAAAGCAGTGATCGATCACGTGTCCGACTCTTTCCTTGAAACCAATGTTCCGCTATTGGTATTGATTGAAGTGGCGAAGAGTGGTAAAGATGTGGAGGACTACGCACAAGTGTTCACAGAACACGCCAGCAAATTGGTCGAAGTGGCAAATCTCGCCTGCAGTATGTCTTCCAATGAAGACGGAGTCAAAATGGTTCGATACGCCGCCTCTCAAATCGAAAACCTTTGCCCACAAGTAATAAACGCGGCGCGCATTTTGGCAGCTCGTCCGCGATCTAAAGTGGCTCAAGAAAATATGGACGCTTTCAGAGACGCCTGGGATAATCAGGTCAGGATTTTGACTGAAGCCGTCGACGACATCACCACTATTGACGACTTCCTCGCCGTCTCTGAGAACCACATTCTCGAAGACGTGAATAAGTGTGTGTTAGCTCTACAAGAAGGCGATGCCGACACTCTTGACAGAACGGCTGGTGCTATTCGTGGTCGATCTGCTCGTGTTTGTAATGTAGTCACCGCTGAAATGGATAACTACGAGCCCGGAAACTATACCGAGAGAGTCCTCGAAGCCGTTGCTTGTTTGAGAGATCAGGTGATGTCTAACTTTGCGTCCAGAGTTGAAATGGCTGTCGACTCACTCACTGGCAATGCATCGAAAGATGTCGACGAAAATGAATTTATCGACGCTTCACGTCTTGTATACGATGGCGTCCGAGAAATAAGACGTGCGGTTCTTCTCAACAGAACTGTTGAAGAACTTGATTCTGAAACTGAAATTGAATACGAAGACAACACTTATGAAACTCGAAGCAAATGTAAGTTTTAATTTTTTAGTTCACATAATTATAAAAGCATTGACTGAGTTATTCCTTTGCCATTCTTTGAGATATTAATTGTTATTACTTTTTTGAAAACGATAGCGAGTATTCACACAGACTTTGATGAATATCCGGATATAAGTGGAATCAGTAATACCAGAGATGCCTATCGTTTCGTATCTGAAGAAGAAAAGGAAAAAATTGCAGAACAAGTGGAAACGTTCAGAAATGAAAAGAATAAGTTCGATCGTGAAGTCGCCAAATGGGATGACACCGGAAATGACATCATTGTTATTGCAAAAGAGATGTGTATGATTATGATGGAAATGACTGACTTCACCAGAGGAAAGGGTCCACTCAAGACCACTATGGATGTGATCAATGCCGCCAAAAAGATATCAGAGTTCGGCACAAAACTTGACAGATTCGCGCGTCAGATCGCAGAACAATGTCCGGAATCCACTACAAAAAGTGATTTGATTTCATATTTAGCTCGCATTACACTCTATTGCCATCAATTGAACATCACTTCAAAAGTCAAAGCAGACGTTCAAAACATATCAGGAAATTTGATCGTTTCTGGAGTAAGACTTTATTGTGTTTTACTTATACTAATCTATTATTAATGATTGCAATCAATCCAATAGCTCGATAGCGCCACGTCTTTAATCCAAGCCGCGAAAAATCTTATGAATGGTGTAGTTTTGACTGTTAAAGCCTCTTATGTCGCATCCACTAAATACCCGAGAGGTGGACAACAACTCAATGTAAGTTAACTCTATTTACGTTTTAATGGCTGTAATCATTAATCTTATATTATTTGAAATATTAGTATATTGTTTATGATTAAGTATTTATCAAACATTATTTAATGGATTTTTAAGTTAATCTAAATTATATTTGAATTATGTTTTGAACATATAGTCACCAATCGTTGTCTGGAGAATGAAAGCACCGGAAAAGAAACCACTCGTCAGACGAGAAAAGCCAGAAGAAGTTCGGGCAAAAGTAAGGCGAGGCTCTCAAAAGCGAAATATCGCGCCCATAAAGGCTTTGAGTGAATTCCAAAGTCCAGCCGAATCCGTATAAATACATTTCTATAAAACTTAACAAAAAAGTTACTTTAAAAAAATAATTGAAATGATTTACATTTAAGTATCAGTACATTCCAACTGTATTATGCATTTAATGAAAACACTCGATTGTTTATAGACATATATTTAAAAATATATTCAATTTAAATATAATTACGTAAATTTATATAAACTGATTGTAAAATGAATTAATGAGTGAAATATTGCCCTAAAATTGCTTTTAATGATTGCCAAACTTGAAATCATTATTTTCAAAACGTAACTATTGTATCAATTTTATAAAGTAGACAAATAAGTAGTTCTATAATAGTTTGAGTAATTATTTAATTTAGAATTTAGTTTTATATTGTAGTTAATATTCTTACAAGTCTTTTAAGTGCCTCTTTTCATATGTCAAATAACTTAAATCTTTAATTTTTAATGAAACCAATATTTTATAATTTTAAGATAAATAATATTTGATCAAATCATTTATAACTTGAGCTCAAATTGTATTTATATCTATTTTAATGACAGTTATTTGTGTGAATTCATTTAAATAAAATATGTTTAAATAGCAACCAAATTCATTCCTCATTTACATCATTATTAGGGACATCATTATTAGGGACAGCATTTTTAGTCCCTTAAAAATGTGTTTTAGTCGACTAATATAATCCCTAATAATCAGTGAAAAAGTTCCTAAAAATAGTCTTTTATAATCTTTTTAATCCTTTATCTTGACGTAAATCTTATTAAACTTATATGGATTTGAGAAATTTTTATCAAATAATTTAGATTGCAATTGAGTACACTATTTGTTACATTTTTTGCTTTAAATCTCAAGCGATAACAGAAAAGAATAGACTTTGATTGAAAAAACTTTTGTCAAATTCACGACTGGTGACCCGCGTGAAACATAATAAAGCTATTTTTTTAACAATCTAATTCACGTTTTCTGCTAATTCTTCTCCTAACTCTAAATTCGTAGTTAAGTGTCATTATTTGACTTTATTTTTATCGAATAATAATATACTTTTACTTAAAAAGCATGTCATATAATGTTCTATAAGTCACTAATAGTCGCTTATTGTCCTCATAGTCTCTAACCCCCCAAAAAGTGTCTTTTAGTCTTTTATAAATGTGGTTCAATTGACTTATTTTGATTCGAACTCATATTAAACTCTAGAAAGGATTAAAATTAAATTAAAAAATAAGTTAAAGACTAAGAATCCGGGCCTAATCATTATGAATCTAAATGCAAATAAAACAGCAAAACTCAGGTACAGTAACGGTTATCTCTTGTCCGCTATAAGAGAATATTGTGTCTAACGTTAGTCAACTAATAACGATTGCAAGACTATAAACAGCGATGAAATTCATTTTAATTAAATAATAGCAAAAACTTATGTCAGATAAACATTGAATTTTAAAAAATGGTTTAAAATCTTATTTAAGACGAGAAGGTCCAGCCGTTTCATATTCTTTTTCGTATTCAATTTCGATTCTCTGCTTTTTGGACGGTTTTTTGCGCGCTTTTCGCTTATTCTGAAACTCTTCCGAATCACTACTGGTCTCACTGTCTTTGCCATAGTCTTCGAGGTCTGTGTCATCGCTTTCATCGAACTCATCGGCAGCAATATATTCAACAGGTTCTTTACCGACTTCGATATCGCTTTCTTGGTCTTCCTCTTCTTCTTCTTTCTCTATTTCATGGTTTTTGAGAGATTCAGAATCACTTTCGAGCTCTTCATCTTTGAGAGCCTTATCAAAAGCCGATTGCGGAAAGTTATAGATATCGCCATAAGTGCCTCTTTTGAGCCTTTCGAGCAATTCCTTTTCGATAGCATTGTCGAGCTTTGCGGCCAAAAGAGCCTTCACTTCACGCCTTCTCTCTCTGCGTTCAATCTTCGACTGTAACGGAACCAACTTCTTCTGTCTTCTCATTTGCAAACGTCTCATACGAATCAAGTATTGCGTGATTTTAGTGAACCTTTGTTTGCACCTATGCTTCATATGTTTTGGCCAATACATTAAGTGGTGATTTATTTGTTGCAAAGCTTTGTCATAATTTTTCGAGAGCTTTATTTTTTCCCATAATTTTGACGGAAAGGCCGCGCGTTCTATGGTTTTTATGTAAAGGTATGAAACGCCTGAATCCTCTCTAACTGTCGCGTAATTACTATTAGCCAACGGACACGCCGTTCGACTGCAAAGACCCGAAACATTGTATTCATTTCGGCAAAAGCTTTGGGTTTTAGTTCTAAAAAACAATTTATTAAAAATTTAATTCTCTTTTAATATACAAATAATTGAATCAACACTTACTGGACTTTATATGAACAAAAACTTCCGTTCAAAACACTCCAAATTACCTAAAAATGATTCATTTAATTATAAAAGTTTTCAATTAAGTAAATCTTTGACTAATTAGTTGACTCACGTCGTCGTTTTGCATGTTTTATCATTCATTGATTATATATTTCATCAAATTTACTAAATTATTATTACATCAAATCATATCATATTTTAATACAAAAAACGTGTTTTAATTATTAAATGTTAGAAATAAACGCATTTTGGAAATGACAACAAAAAACGTCTGTAAATGAAAACAATTATTTCTTAAGTGCAAACTTGAAGAGCACTTCAATTTAGTTGTAATTCAAGTATTAATTTATGTACATTTTGTTCGTTTAAAATACAGTAAACCTTTTTGTGGATGCGAACCAACACTCAAACACTTTTAAATATTGAATGAATACAAACAATATTGAAATGCAGTATATATTAAATAGAGTCACAATTTATGAATCCGTAAATGTCTACAAATCCCAAAGACTGAGTGAATTGAGTCGTCATTTGGTTTGTTGTTATGGAGTTTGAATGCAATACTGTCTTTGCTTTAAAGTCCATCAATTGATAAATAAAAGATAAACTAATGATTAGAAATAAATATTCAATGTATTGACTAATAATTTGATAATAAATCATATAAAGTAGTAATAAAACAATGACAATAAACATATGATATTCAACATATTTATGGTATGTATTTTACGTTATCTTTATTTGTTATTAACATTATTTGATAGTTTGAAATTCAAACAAAAACATTCAATAATTTAAATGAAATGACAATATTCTTGTATTCATATTCTTGTCATTGATAAACACTTTAACTGTAAATCAAACATATGTTTGATTTAACATTTAAATGGCATAACTGTTTAACCAACTTCTATAATATTAATGCAAAAATATAGTCAATTAAACATATTTGAAAACTATTCATGTGTTTTGACAAACGTTTTATTATAAATATTAATATTTTTGATATTTTATGTCAATTTGAATATGAATTATAAATAATTAATTAAAGACCAAACGCGATAACAACTTTATTAATATAAATATTTTTGATAGAAAAATAGTAATATTAATAATGAATAAAAGGAAATTTTGTACTTTTGAACTTTTGATTTTATTTGAATATTTAGTAAATATTGACCTAAATCGCACTCATATTAACAAAACTATGTTTACTATTGATAAACTATTAGAAGTAAATTTATTTAATAAAGGTATTCATTAAATTATAGTTTGTTTTATAGTAATGAATGCATTCAAAAATAATCATATAGTCTATTAATAATGAATCATTAATATTCATAACTATTAATCAGCTATTAATGATTGA
>JAUJYU010000830.1:0-11057 GCA_033995675.1 Nothrus silvestris
ATGATTGTAATGAAGATATTGTTAAATAATTGCTTTTAATTATGTAATACAAAAGACTATATTGAAGTGAATTGCGTTTTATTATATGCACTACCGGTCATAAGTATTTCCAAAACACAATTTAGAGTTTAAATTTATTTATTTCAAAATGAGTAGATTTTATAATTCAACTAATAAGATATTTTTTTATAAATAATTTGTGTCTTTAAAAAATGTCTTTGAAATTGACTAAAAATATTTTACCGTCTAGTATTAATTTAAATTTTACGAAAAAATGTCGGGTCATAAGTATTTCAACTTCCATACAAATTTACTAGCTTTCGGTAAATTACCACCGAGACTTGAGGGGTAAACGTATCGCTGATGGAATTTTTAAAATTAATTTATTATAATCATTAAATTTAGTTTCCTTTTTTGGTCGAATTTCATCCTATTTTCAAATATCAGACCATTTAACATATGCTCATTAATAACCCATAGGATTAGCATTAATTTAGCATATGTTGAATGGTCTGAAATCTCACATTTAATGATCAAAATATCAATCTTTGCTATCACTAGTGTTTAGAAAATGTTTTATTGAATGAAAAGATTTTTCTAAAAATATATTAAAATAATCAAATGTAAAATAAATTTTTGATTAGTTTACGAATTTAATTGAATGACTAATTTAAAAAATATCAAATCAAAATTTTCATTATGAAGAGAATCTTTTTGAGCATACCTTAAAAATATCATTAATTACATCTTTAAACACTCATATCTGTTTAGTAATGATGTGAATTGATGAACAAATTAAGTGAGATTTTCATCCGCCGTTTGAAATCATAAGTTGAAAAAAGATAAACTTTTCTTAATAATAGTTGAGTGAAGAGAGATATTATGAATTCTGTATATATTTATCCAGAAATTATATATAAAACTAATACTAGCGCTAATTTAATTGAATTTGATCGTTATTAAGTTTGTAACGTATATCTGTTTCTTCGAAAGTCATATTTTAATACAATGTCTCTCAATAACTGATTTTATAAAATGCATGTTATCTTCATTTCAATGAAGTATTGTATAAAATCAATATTGTGTTCATTTTTAAAACTATAAAGTTATGATCAAAATGTAATTGATTATGATTTTAGGTTTAATTATTTCAAATATTACTTCACTTTCTACAAGTTATATATTTATTATCAAAAACTTGAGCTCTTTTTGGTCGAAATGTTGTGAAAGCCCTCATAACTCGTTAATAAGCTTTGGTTCTTAATAATAAATATATGTATAAACTTGTATATAATAAAATTCAATTTATTAATAATATATCAATTATAAACAGATTCGAGGGTTATTTTTTTCAATTTCAATCACTAATTAACCGGTAATTTAATAAATTATTTTTATATAAATATGTATTAAGAGTGCAATTTCGAAGATTATACAAATGAATAAAATAACAATTTAGTTGAAATAACTTTTACTTTATTTTCGAATTCAATGGCATTCAATTTTTTTAATCAAAGATTACAAACATTACAAACATTCGTGAATAAAAGTAAAATGATTTAAAAAATAAACGATCAATGAGTGTTGCAAACAATAACTAGTGATAGGAATTAAGTTAAGTCAAAAATTGAATTTATTCCTAAACTGAGTATATCTAAAATCTTTTTCTAAAAATTAATCCAATTTTCATTTAAGTTGAGATTCAATTAAAGAATATATAGATTAAAAAGCAAGCAATATATAAAACCCAATTTAAAATTTGAACTTAAAATTTAACTTTTGAAGAGTATATAAATATTCAAAAGACATGAGAGCTTAATTATATTTTCATTATGTTTTATCTATAGGAATGATAAAACATATTAAAAGCGATCTAATGTTATTCTTAGTTTAGAATAGTTGACTCGTCTTATGTCTTATTAAATTAGATTAAATTAAATGTCAGTGAAATACCGTATTTTTGCGACATTTCAGTTATTTAAATATATTGAATAAAAGCAAAGTATATGGTTATGAAGTTATGTATAAATTAAAAATAGTTTAGAATTAAAACCCGAACTGAACTAAACTAATAGCGTCTAACATAAGATTAAGTGAAGTGGAATACTTTGTAATTTTTAAGCTCTTTTAAGTTACTTAAATATGTTAAGAATATAGAAATCCGCGACAATTTTTTGCTCCACATTTACATTCAATCTTTTTGAACGTAACTTTTCTAAGTCTTTCGTGTTTGGAATCTGTATTATTGGACTTTATTTGATTGTTATTGTCTTCACATTCGCTTTCATTACATTCATCTGAACTCATATACTCTTTTTGTCCATTAGCTGATGCGCGCATTTGTGCCCCAAAAGGCGTCACTTCACTGAAATCAGAGCCTTCACTATCGCTTTCATTAGAAGAATCCATATTATCATTGGTTTCATATTCGAAATCGTAATCAATTAATTCCATAGAGTAATCATACGTGAGTTCTTCAAATGGACGAATGGTCTTAATGGCAAATAAAGCGATTACTGGCAATAGTTTATCAAAGTTTTTAATCCATGCAAACAATACGCGACAATTGGGATCACACGAGTGGTTGACAAAGCGGGTGATGTTTCCAAACTTAGAGGCGTCGACAACGTATGTGAACTCGACATCACTCGAGTCCAAGTGAGCGCTCAAGTCAAACAAGTATGTGGTGGGTCTCTGTTCCGCAGCTGTGAGACTCAGCACTTCTCCGGTGTATTTGGATATGAAGGATCCCTTCTCTATGCGATGCAGAGCACGAACACCCCATCCGCGCACTAGACTTTCCGTGCGAAATATCTGTAAACTCACTTGTCTTCCCTTTTGAATGACACGATTGGAACAGTTGTGCGCACACTTGCATTCGGAGTTGCACTCAAACACTATTGTATTTAATCGAGAAAATGAAAGCAACCCTTTATTGTTGTAAACATATGGGAAACCTATCACTGCTGTACAGCACTCATCACGACATTTATAGCAGTCGTCGCACTCGCAACTCGTCATTGGCTTTTCATTGGCTTCAATCTTAAGATCTTTGTCTTTCAAGTCAGTGTCGAGAATGTATTCAGTGATATATCCTTCGAGTTTAGGCGTTTCGAGGTCTACATCATTGGCCACACTTATAGGTAAGCCTTCTTTTCCTTCGGCAATGATTTTGTTCTGTGTTTTGAGCCATTTGTGCAACTTTTTCGGCAAATGCTTTCGTTTGTCGACAAAATCGAAGAATTGAGTGATTGATCCGAAGTGCTTATCAATGCTCAACATTTTCGACACTTTTGATAATAATAATCGAGATTCGAGTCTTTCACTATTACTCTTACTTTTGAATGTCTTTTCTAAGAGTGTATTTAACATTAAATTAATCTTAGCTTTTATTTCTTCGATTGTCTTATTTGTTCGCAATTCTACCGAAGAATACTCTTTGGAAACCAGTTTTCTAATGACAGCCAAATCTTCGTATTTGTCATCTCTTATGATCTTCAAGTACTCAATGAATTTGTAGTATTCTTCGAACGAATACTTGACGGGTTGTCTGCCGTTAACGGTATTGATGCGAAAGGCATGGATCAGATCTACGCAATCTTCGACCTGCGACTCGAACTCCCAGGAGTTCTCACTGTCGTCATAGTTCTCCCATTTGAGGAAATACATGAGTCTTCCGTCGTCGTGAAGACCCCAATCGAGAATCTCTTCGACCACATACTGGGCCTCACTCTCCACGTGTGACTCAACTAATCCTTTTTGGCGCTTATTTTTCTGCTTTTTAGTCATTCTCTTTCTTTTCGCCATTTCTTTAACTCTTATTATATTTTAATTACGTTTTTATTAATATTTAACAAAAGGCACGAATTCATTGAAAATCAGTTGATTTCGTTTGTCTGTGGACTAACTCATTGTCATATCTTTCATAAAAAATAGTATTCATTGAAGACAACTATCAATAACTGTTGACAAAAGTGCTGTAACTTTTCTCAAATGCCAATAGCATTCATATTTGAATTCATTGCAAATTATAGTTTCTTTACTTATATAAGAGATGGCGCTCTCAGACACACTTCTATTCATTCATTAATAGCGTTACGATATTTGTGGAGATTTAGGCATAAAAGTCATTAAAGACGAGCTAAAAAGTGATTTTATGAAACGCTATTAATGGATTCAATGGTAATATTTTTAAGAAAATGTTCTTAATTTGAATCTTATTTCAAATTAAATCAATTAAATCAACACAATATTAATAAATATCAATATTGACATCAAATATAGTCTATGCCTTTATTTACTTTTATTAGTGAAAATTTTAAATTTTTTAAATATTTTTGAATGAAAACATTAATATAAATGGTTTATAAATTTTGAACGAAATGGTAATTAAAACTGTATTATTAATAAAACTTGTATTTTAATGTTGATAAACATTATTCTTATTGATAAATATTCTTTAAGATAAGTTACTATTGCTATTATAATATATTAATATTAATAAAGTTATATTTTGTTTTTGATGCATATTTTCAAGTATGAAGTGCTGTACAGACAAGAACAGGCTCACGACGACGGCATTTGGTCAGTCGGTTGGGCGAAGGGCGAGACTGACCAAATCGATCATATCGTGACCGGAAGTCTTGACGATACGGTCAAAGCCTGGAAATGGTATAATCAATATTGATATTGCAGTCATATATCATATGGTGCGATGAATAGATTATTTATTAATAATTCATGTGATGACAGGGATGACGAACGACTAGACCTGCGCTATATCTTCGAAGGCCATGCGTTGGGTGTGGTATCGGTTGATATAAACAACACGGGAACTATCGCGGCCTCCAACTCATTGGACTGTCATATCCGTCTTTGGGACTTAGAGTCGGGCTCACAGGTGCAGAGCATAGAAGCGGGTCCGGTGAATGCGTGGACCGTTCAGTTCTCACCTGATTCTAAACTGATCGCAACTGGAAGTCATTCGGGAAAAATTTTATTATATTCTGTAGGAAGTGGTGAAAAGTCAGAAAACTCTTTAGACTCGACCGGAAAATACACGCTTAGCATTGCATTTGTTAGTGATGTTTACTCTTAATCTATTTTTTATTGAAATGAGAATATATTTTGAAATGATTTGAATAGAGACCCGACGGAAAGCAAATAGCGAGCGGTGCTATCGATGGAATGATCAAACTTTTTGATACCGAAACCGGGAAAATCATTACAACATTAGAAGGACACGCAATGCCCATAAGGTCTCTGACATTTTCACCTGACTGTCGATATCTCGTAACCGCTTCTGATGACTGTCATATCAAGATATATGACGTGCCATCGGGTGAACTCATAAGCACTCTTTCAGGACACGGCTCTTGGGTTCTGAACGTTGCTTTTTCTCCGGACAACCGATACTTTGCTTCGGCGTTAGTTTAATGAATACATTAACTCAAAACGTTGTAAATATATATTAATTAATATTTATTTTAGTTCATCAGATAAAACAGTAAAGATATGGGATGTGGACAGTAGGGAATGCGTGAAGACGTTCGACCAGCACACGGACCAGGTTTGGGGCGTCAAGTATAATCACAACGGAAGTCGATTAGTTTCTGTATCCGATGACCACTCAATTATCATCTACAACTGTCCCGTTTAGACATCAATTTATACATTTATTCACTATTGGAGGAGCAGAGACGCAAACAATGTGTTTGTACTGAATTATTATTACTCGATTCATCTTTCATTTTATTCAGAGCTGATTCTCCGCTTTCATCTATTTCTTCGATCGCTTTCTCGGGCAAAGACTCGACTGTTTGAAGATATTTAGGATTTTTGTAAAATAAACAATTAATTTGAATTGAATAAAATTTTATTGAATCTAAAGTAAAACTGACTGCTTGTAGAAGTCGATACTCTTTTGTTGCGCGAGATTTTTCCCGATTTGAGAAGATTTACTCTTTCAGTGTTTGTCATATTGACTGTCGCCATAATTGTGTTCATTAAGTCCATCCTTGAATCCAAACTAATCAAATAAATGATACAAATTTGAAAAAATGGACTACATTTACGGCTAAGAGTACAAACCTATGTTGTTTATCGCTAAGCATTAATCCTTTGATTCTTCTTCTAAGTGATGGACTGTTTTTTGTTGAAAATGCAATATTATTACCGAAATGTCTCATGAATTCATGAGCTAAGTCTTGCTGATCGAAAATGGCCACAAAGCTTGCATTTATTATTTTTGGTGTCATTGGGCTATTGCTAAGCAATAAACTCGTACCAAATCCGGGAGTTTTCTTCTTTATTTCACCCAAAGGTATGGCACGGCTTAAATGCAATCTATTGTCTGCTATTCCGTATGACTTCAACACCATAGTCGCCATTTCTTTAATGATAATCCAATCGCGTTGAATATCAGTAATAGTTGTTTGAAATGATGTAACCGTAAACCGAATAACATAAGTGCCCTTCAGAGATGACGGAACGCAATGCAATTTTCCACTTGTGTTCAACTTTTTAAGAAGACATTCTGTGAGCTCATTCTCTCCCTTTCAAAATGTTATTAAAAATATTCCATTTAGAAAAAGCCAAAAATGATAGTTAAGTTATAGTATAGTAAAGTTAGATTGAGTTCTCTTTGGAAAAAATAATAATGTAAAGACTGACGCAAACGTTGTTGAGTTAACTCTAACCTTAAGCCTGAAGACAACCATTCCTAAGTGCCGTTCGGCTGGAATTTCGAACCTAAAATCACATCTAACGAGTTGTTCAAAAGCAGCCGCGAGCTTAACCCCTTTCCGAATGTGTTCCTGTAAGCCTTTGATGCCGTAATTCCTAATAACAAACCATAGTTTAAGAGCTCTGAATCGTTTGCTGAGTGGGATTTGCCAATGCATAAAGTCTACGGCGAGACCACTGTTTTCGTGTTTCAAATACAAAGGCTCCACATTGAAAGTGCGATGCAATGCACTACTGTTCTTAACCCACATTGCAGTGCAATCAAAGTGGACCATCATCCATTTGGAAGGATTAAATGCCAAACTTTGTGCAAATTCTATCCCATTCATCCATTCTCTAAATTCAGGGCAAATAAATGCAGTTCCAGCATAAGCCGCGTCCACATGAATCCAAATGTTTTCTTTTTTAGCTATGGGTCCGATTTCAATGAGATTATCGAAAGCACAGGCGCCTGTCGTGCCTGTAATTCAATTTACAGTATTATTCACTTATTTCAATTTCGAGTATTACTACTGGACCTAAAGTGGCGCATATGAAGAAAGGAATCAGTCCTTTTTCTCTGTCATGTCTTATCGCTTCTATTAGTTTATCTCCCCTTAAAGATAGCTTTTCATCGCTTTCCACGTAACGCATCTTCACTAACCCAATGAGTCCCGCTTTTTCTACAGAAGAGTGCGCCTGATCTGAACAATAGGCCACCAAAAGCCTGTCAACAATAAACCTTATGTCAAACCTTTGCACTTAAGGCTAAACAAGAACTAAAGGGTCGACAAAAGTTTGACACTTAAAAGATCGAACTCAAAATTATATCGATTGAACATCAAATACAATTATCATAATTGTAGAGACGTCAGTCTCTGCCCTCATCACAACATTAGGTCGTCGCTTCTCCATTTATGACAACGCGATACGTATCCAATTAAATGACAGTTATATTTAAATCGATTAGTCTGTAATCGATTTGGTATTATATTATTTAAGAAATATTTTACTTACGAGTTTATATCCGCGTCGTCGAGATCTTCAGAACAGTCGGCTTTTATTCTTAGAATAGCTTCAGTTCTTGCGGCCAAAAGAGCAACAAATGTTGCTTCAGAAGCAGTGGTTTGTATAACTCCTCCACCATTTGTCTCAGACTTACTGTGCAGAAAATCATTGGGCAAACCTATCATTTTGGCCAACCAGTCCATTACTATGATTTCAAGTTCAGTACAGGCGGGACTCGAGGCCTTTCATGCGTTTCAATTCATAGATAAATCCGATTTAATAAGAATAATAATTTTGCGAACATTAATATTTTTAAAGTTAGAGCTTGAGATTATTAAAAATTCATTTCAACCTTTGCTATGACTATAAACTTATCGAGTGTTCGGTTAGTTCGGGTTTTTTCCATTTCTATTCAGTTTCTAAATTTTATATTCAGTTAACTGACTAAACACTAAATAAAGAAAAGTGCCCGAAATCAAGCCTTCCCCCCCCCGAGGAGTTTCTTTATTGTTAAAGAAATGGATTCTAGAGTGATCACCACTTTTTAGTTATGTAGTGTTTTCATAGCGGAAATGCTTTCGAGTCCTTTCCAACTCACTATAAATTACTGCTTTGATAAACGGAAAACTTATATTTGTTATTTCAAATTGAAATCTTAGTGATATTAATCTATGGTAAGAATCTCCAAGAAATGCCACAAGAATGAAATAACTCTGCAATTCAAAGATTAAATATAAAACTGCTTTTGAAATGTTATATTTTGAGACAAAAACAAAAGAATCGACCAAGAATTACAGCAACTATGATAAGTTAGATATTCAGGAAATTCGAGTTCCTGTTACAGTAGCTTTTAAACAAATGAGTTTTAAGGAAAACTAAAATACACGTATCCCCTCATTTTAATACATTATCGAATATAATCAATATTTTCAATATCTCCGCTAACTAAAATTATCTCAGCTAGCAGCAGCAAGATAGGCAACAGCTCAAAAATACCGAGCTTGAGCTGAGCTGATCAAAATTTAGTTTGAGCTGAGTTGAACCTGAGCTGGGTTACCTTGGAGATTAAGATGAGCTGAGAATTTGGCTAATAAAATTCTTGAAATTACTCAATTTATTTTTTTCAGAATATTATATAGGTAATTATATTTAGCTAAAACTTTAATTCGTCTATAGAACATCCGAAAGTCATTAACCATTATATAGAAAAGTAATCCACTAGTGAAATATTAAGTCAGGTAAGGGTAGGTTAGAAAGCTCGCGCGCGGTAGCGCGTCCTTATTTACCAATAACCAAGATTTCAAAAAGTTCTAATATCTGAAATAAGTGCGCGCTAACGCGCGCGAGCCTTCTAGCCTACTTTTACCTAACTTAACATTTCACTTGTAGATTACTTTTCTATATAAGGGTTAGTGACTTTCGAATGTTCTATAGACGAACCAAAACTTTAAATAGTCCAAAAATAAAACAACATAGTTTTGAGGAAGACTATTAGAGGTGTTTATAATTTTATAAATATCGAGTTAGAGACATTTCAACACTTCTTAAAGTTTTAACAATTATAGTTGAATGGCTTTAATAAATATTATTGTAGAAACGTTTTATACCCACGTAAATCCTAACGACCCGATGGCATTTGCTAACATATCTCCCAATAGTGATGCCGGAGAGTTGAGTGCCGGAAAGTAAGCGTGCATATAAGGTGATTGCCAATGAGTTACACCTGAATTAAAATATCCAAACGGAATAAACATAAATATTTTCTAACACTTATTTTAAATATTTATTTTTAAAGTTATTTTCAAAGTTCCATTCATATTAGGTTTATTTAAGGGAAAATGTAAATGTCTTAAAATTAGAGATGCGGATAATCTATATTCATAAGTGTTTCTTCACTTGAGAGTTCATATTAAGTGCTTTAAAAGGAACTTATACTAGTAATTGAAATGGATGTATGTTCTATCATGTTTGATCACCCCCCCCCCCCCCACCTGTTCAGGGATGGACCTTAGAAAATTTTCAAATTTTCGCTTGAAATTAGTTAAAATCGCAAGATGAGATCCGATTTTGCCATTTTACCTTTTACCTTTACTACAGACTTTGTTGAAGTATTTATATATAGTTTTACGGAGCATTGATGCTCCCTGGAAGGAAACTGACATTTTTATTATTACAGCACTCGATTTTAAAAATAATATCGATTGAATATATAATTACAGAAATTCTAATAATAATGAGGATCTAATAATTATCTTTACATAATAGTCTTATACGTTTGTAATCAATACAAGAAATTATTCTAAATACATGTCGTTAATCGTATACAGAATACTCAGATATTAGATATTCTGTAATTGATAAATTCTCGACATTTCTAAACAATTTCTAATATTGTAAATTAAGACGACATATTTGGACTCTTTTACCAGTACTTTAAAATAATTTTATTTAAAATTTTGTTTAAATAATCTAACATTTAATTCTGAATTTGAGACGAATTGCATTCGAATGGAAAGAATATAGTTTAATTTATATATTTAGGTACGATTTGTTCAATTTTGGAATTGTTAGTGAAATAAGTTCTTGGATATAATCTCTTAAAGTAGATATTCATTGAATCATCTTATTATATAATTTTAATTTAATGCCTTTTCCTCAATTAACATCAAAAGGAAAGTAGTGTCCTCCTAACAGCTGCGCCTTAGGCTTATTATTTAGTATTAGGACTCACAGAACATTAATTGCCAAAAACCATTGGTCCCAAAGCTAGTTAAGTTAATGTTTATAAGATAAAATAATAATTGGTAAATATTCTTAAACGTTTTTTGATACTTGTCTAGATTAGTCTAGATTTTAATGTAGCCTTAATTTGCCTGATTTTAAAAACTTGAATATGAAAGGATAAAGCCCCATAACCCATTGTGGCTGGGCAGAGCCTCCCACTAGCCCCATTCAATAACTCACTAACTAGTACTTATATTACCATAATTTCAGATTTCTAGATATAACTGATAAGAAGATAAAAAAGGTTTAGTGAAATTTTTTACTATTAGGTCTATGAAGCAATAATTAATTTCAAAAAATCAGCTGATCCCCGCCCCACACGAATAAGCTTTTGATTTTTTGCTGAAAAATCGATAAAAATTAGGAGTCAATTTTGGCTAGGTTTCAAAGTTGGACCTCCCGGGAACATACCTAAAATGGCGTCACAACTTAAGTTTGAAAAGAGAATTTTTTGTTTCCGATGTTTTTGAAATTTGGTTCAATTATGTAATTCGTTGCTATGAATAAGAATATCAAAGAATTAATTTCAAAATATTTATAGT
>JAUJYU010000831.1:0-11055 GCA_033995675.1 Nothrus silvestris
ATTCCATTCTATATAATAGTTGTTTAAACATTTTCTAAACATTATCTAAACATTATCTTACAATTGAATTAAAAATGTTATTATGATTTAGTGAATATTAATATTCAAGAATATTCTACTGTAAATATAAAAATTCAAATATTTAATTTACTCCAGTAGATAAAAAATTTCATTATAGTAAAAGTAAACATTAGATTTAAGTTTATGTAAAACACTATATGGCGTAAAAGCAATTGTAACCAAAGCTCGCTCTTGAAAATTATTTATAAACAATAGAAGCTAACGCTTAACCTATTAGACCCTCTTATACAAGAAACTCAAGCTGAAGCTATTATAAGATTAAAGTGAAGCTTCTCCTCATCTTTAATCATAAGGTGTCTGTAAAAAAACATATACTAAATTTAGTACAGTATACATCATTTGTAAGAATTATCGACTCAATTTCGATATAAGTTTTATGAATCATAAATTATGATTTTGACAAAACTATCAAAAGGACTTTTGGAAAAAATATTACTATTATAATTGATCATTTCTTACGAAATAAATGTTATTTTTCGATAATATAAAACTCTCTAATATATTTAAAGTGTTAAGAATAAGATACCACATTCCAAATAAAATTATTATCATTTTGTTAAATTGTAACAAATCTTGTAACAAGTCTTATATCTTATGTCTTTTGTGAAATATATTAAGAAACGAATGAAATAATAATAGGATATAGAAAAAAAAGTCAATATTTTTGTGAATTTGAATGAAGATTTGTGTGTATTTAACTTATATTCTTTTACTAACAAATGTCAAAGCATCAAAAGCATTACGAAATTTAATATTACGCAAAATTATTGACTTCTTTGGGATTCAATCGAGAAAAGAAAACATTAAATGTAGAAAAACTGCAATAATTTAGTGCAGATTTAGTGGACTTATCATATGTACTACATATGACATGGCAAAAGTTGAGTTTTTTTATAAGATGGTCGCAACTGTTAAACTCAAAACTCTTTGTCAGATATTTTAATTCTATACATGTATTAAATGAATAAAAATTTTCAACGATATCATGCAAATGAGTTATCCTATATTGTATTGAGATTATAATTAAACAGATAAGTCTATAGTTCAACTTAAATTCGACTTTTGCTATGTCATGTATAGGTTGTTTCATTAGTCAGGGCCTATTGTTGCAGAGCGAGCGCATTGGCTTAATTACAAATTAAAGACAATCATTTCGGATTCTTTGAAACGTGTCGTAAAACCAAATTCTCTCTATTAATGATTTTTAAATAGTAAACAACAGTAATTGATATAATTGATTTCTATTTGTTCCCAAAACCATTGGAGAGATATTTTAGCTGTTTTAACCATATTTAATTGACTAAAGATTCAAATTATTGAAGTTTTAAAATATTTTGTGTCACTTTATTTTTATTTAAAAAATAAAAATAAACTGATAAATGAAGCTTAGCCTTAGCCAAATAAAAAACTATTTCCCATAGCCGTAAAGTTAAAAGATATTTTCATTTAAACCCCTCCCCCTTGACAAGTATGATACAGAAATATAATAATATTAATGTAAAGTACTTAAAGGTAAAATGATTAATTAAACTAAAACGCTATATTCTTATATTAAAAGCATGAATTTATCAAATAATATGTATATTATGTATGTATCTTCCAATATAAATTCAAATAATTAAATGAGGTTTTTAAAAATAATTTTCAGGTCTGTCTATATGTGGAAAAGGATAAGTTTTTATGAAATTTGTTGTTTGCTTATTTTTATAAACAGTAATTCATTTGACTGTTTCGATCATTTTTTCAATAAAATTTTGTATAACAAATAATTAATGATGGTATTAATTCATGATGGTATTATTAATGATTATAGTAGGCGAGGCGAGAGGGGTCTTTACGAGCCTGAGGCGAAGGCTCAAGGCTCGCGGAAATTTGAACCTAGGCTCGGTAGGCTCGAGGGCTTCGAGCCTAGGCGAAGGCTCGGGGTTTTCGAGCCTACTATCATCATTACAAATAATAATATATTGTGATACATAATGATGAAGTAGGCTCGAAAACTCCGAGCCTGAGCCTACCGAGCCTAGGCTTAAAAACTCTAGAGCCTGAGCCTGAGTCTAGGCTAGCATGAGCCTATATCAATATTGATAGTTACTTAGACTTATTAAAAAAATTATTTAATCTTTTAATATTTGATTTCAATAAAACACTTTAATACTATTGATTCAAATAATGATTAAAATATTTTAAAAAAGCTTTACACTCAATAATATCTAAATCCATTCAAAGGATTACTTTGAATAATAACTAAATCCATTCAAAGGATTACTTTGAATAATAGCTAAAACACATTCAAAAGGTTTACATTGAATACTAGCAAAAGTCATTCAAAAATAATGCACCAAATAATAGCTGAAATTGTAACAAAGTTCGTATTATTGATGACTAATTGATTGATAGCAAATGATGTTTATTTTACAGTTTATAAAACATAAAAGAATTCGGAATATGTTATTTGTGACATTTTTTATATACAGGCTCTTGAGGCTCGCAGGCTTACCAAGCCTAGGATTAAAATTCCGCGAGCCTGAGCCTCAGGCTCGTAAAAACCCTTCGAGCCTCGCCAAGGCTAGCCTGAGCCTTATCATACATGATTAGTGATACAGACAACATAGAAAATACACACACTCTTTAATTAAGATATATACTGTATATATAATATATATTCTATGTTCCAAATGATAATTAAATGAGTATAAGTTGGAAAGAGCGAAAGCTCCAGATGTGGTCTCAACGTTTTCTCACATAAGTTGAGTTATTAAATAAAATTCAAATCTTGATATTTTTACGTCATCTAAAACAACGTCACGTTTGAATTGGAGTTTTTGTGTCAAAAATTGTATTTGAAAATGAACTAAACATTTATAGATAACATGTCGTGCCTTAGCATAAAACGAATGATAAGTGTAATTAAGTTTTGCTTACCTTTTGGAAAATTAGATTTAGATATAATTTGTAATAAAATGGCTTCAAATAAAGTAAAATCGAGTTATTTAGTTATTTATTAATAATTTTTGAACTGAACATTTTGTCCACAACTGTCACCCCAACGGAGGCTTGTTTTTTTAGATGGAAAATTACGAAGTCTTAGTCTTATTAATCTAAACATTAACCGAATCAATAACTAAATTAAGCGCATATACAAAGTAGCAAAATTGTTATTTCATTTTAATATGTATTGTATTTTATCAATTATATTGTATAATCACAACCTTCTTTACACTATATATTATACAGAATATTCTATGTATATTAATATATAGATAATTAATCCAATATATTTATATATATAACTTAGTCAAAATATCACATTCTCTTTACTATTATTGACTTAATTCTGATGCCATAATCGTAACGAAAGGCATCAATGGATCAAATGATTCAAAAGATTGCAGAAAAACAGACAAATAGAGTGAATGAATGAAAACTAAATGAACGATTGTATAATAGAGATATTGGACATAATCACAGAGCAAGCGCCTCAAGTTTGTATATGACTTCAGACAAAGAATAAGATTTTATTGATTTTTTATTCTATTCTTAAATCAATACATATAAAGATGGCTAACAACTCAGCTTAACTTAACTTCTAAGTTGATGGTTCATCTTTATAAACTCATTCTAAACTAACCGAAATGGTGATTAGTGCACATATTTTCTATTTAATCGAATAGAAGGAAAATCATGTGTCCAAACATATCGAGATACAACTTTAATAAGGGAACATTATGAGTGTCACCTAATCGGTTGGTCACCTAATCGGTTCGTCACCATATCATTGCTTTAGTCTAAACATAAGACCCTCCTATCTCGAGACCAATAAAAAACAGCATAAAATTTAATTATGTTTAAGATTTTATATACAGTATGAGAGACTTATTATAGAAGAGACTTTCGAAAACTTTTTAGACTAAAGAGTCAAATAAGAAAAAATATCAAGCCCGAGGAGGCCAGAGGAGTGAATGACATTGCATACATACTTTTAGAAATTACTTGGTTAATTTTCATTAATCCCTTCCTATTGAGATAATTTGTTAAATAAAAATTGTTCAATAAGATAAGTCTTTCAAAAAAGGAGATAACACTGAATTGACTTTTTTAAAATTTTCAATTCCTGTCAGGAAAATAATTTTGTAGATATTGATAGAACTCAATTGAACTCAGTTTCTTAAGTTTAGCATTTAAGAAATCATTAGATTGCAGTCCAATCAATTCCAAGTGTAGTTATTGATGTGATTCATAAACATTTATATGACAGAAACATATTCTATTTATATTAAAAGTTAGTACTCATTATATAATTATTGCATCTCTTATTCAGTGCAAAAGATAATACATAATAATTGAACTAAGCTTAAAGTTATAGTGTATGCTAGAGCAGGTAATAAGGCGAGTCCGGGTTGTGCTAAAAAACACCGGATTGGGGCGGGCCGGGCCTTCATCAAAAAAGTTTCGGGCAGGTCGGGTCTATGAATTTAGGCCCGATTTCCATGTCTAGTGTATTACACTTGATTATATTACAATCTTATATTAATGCACAGCACGAAGTATTTTCCAAAAAAGTTGAAATAAAGTTATTTTTTAAAATCTGTTAAAAACATATTTTAATTATTTTCGGAAATTCTTCCCGAGTCAAGAAGGAAGACATTGCGTGTAGTGGTTGAGAGTTAATTTTTTTATATGGATACGAATATTATATAACCTCAATGAGCCTCTCTTTTGTAAGATCATGATTTACATATCTCTTTCAAATATATGGGTCTCCCATATAGTCAGGACAGCGAAAAATTTCTAGAAATTTACATATCATGTCATGGTATGCGTCAATCTTTTATATAATATGTCAAATAATTCAGGGGATTTGGTTTCTAAACAGGGATGTCCAAGATTCTCGATCCCATAGTAATAAATGATGATAACCTATCTAGGGATGTAAATTTCTGGCAATCGTAATTTTAATTTGGAATCTTTCCATAATTTTCGGGACTAATCGAATTTTCTAAAATTTTAAATTAATTATACAATATATAGGAATTGTCAACTTTCATTATTATACTTAAAAGGGCATAAATGTGAGTTAAATGTAGTTAAAATATTTAAAATTTATTCGATTTTATTAATAATAACAGTTATAACAGTTAACCAGGATCGCAAATTTTGTATAACGTTTATTATTAAAAAATATTTTCTACACTTTATGAATTATAGTTATTAAAAATCTTATATCAAAAATACAGAAAATTATTATTTATAGGCGCCTGAAATGTTACCAACTTTAAATTTTTTAAAAATTCTGGAAAATTTTCGCATATCATATATTTTAAATCTCTAAAGGCAATTGAGATACAAATATTGTAAAATATTTGCAGTTGTTTCAAAACCCATCTCTTATATCTTCCCCCAATATCTTATATTCAACTTTGGAGCGATTGATTGTAATTTTAAAAATCTAGACATTAATTGTCATTTAATTTAGTTTTTATACTTGAAAACTAATAAAAATATAGTTTTAACCAATGTGTTTCGACAGATGGTGTTGGAGGAAATTTGCAGATTATGGCCATTTCCGAAAGTTTCCGAAAATTGTGGAATATTTCCATTAACTAGTTATGCAAAGTTCGCATGTTTCAAATGTTTAGACTATTATTATTCATTTGTTTTATTGATTAATTTTTAATTAATTTTTCTATAAATGATGACAAGAAATAGTGATTTTCATGTCTAAAAAAGAGATTCTATGTGTTATTTGTTTTTATTGTATGAAAAAATACGTAACATTTCCGAGAGATATCGCACACTATCTCATAACTGGTTTTTAATTATTAAGAAACTATTTTAGCGAAACTAAATTCAATTTATAGTGATTTAGTTGTTTAGTGTTTTTTAATAAATGACATCACTTATACTTAAACTCTTAATCAATTGATTGCAACATTGTTTAATGTAATCATTATTAATGTAATAATTGTACACCTCTTATGTCACACATAATTTGCAGCGCATTTTTAGCCTAATATTCTTTTTATTTAACACGAGTTTCATATTTAATAATTATTTCAAAAGAATTAATTAATTTTTTCAAAATCACTCAATGGGATGAAAGAGTGAAACAAAAATTTAAGTTTGCATTCATTCTTTCAATGGTCACTATATGGAGGCTATGATAGTCTTTACTTTTAAGAAATTATTCTGTGCTTAAGCTATGAAAGCATTAACTTATGTGTTAATAGCAATATAGGGCTCATTTTAGTACTGACTTCTTTTTTTGATTTTCTCGACAACGACTGAGTTATAAGAATCAGAAGTTTCTAATGGTTTCTCTAATAATACAAACGATTGAATCTTAAAGTTTTGAGGAATTGATTTAATACAGATATTTGGTGTTGAGTTTGGTGTCAGTCATAGAATGGCAGCATAGAGTGGAAGATATAATTGAAAATTGAGTCGTTGTGTTAGTGTTAGTTAAAACAGATTTATTATTTTGGCTGAAAGTAGTTGTTGTACATTAACAGCTCTAACGTTTAGTAATTAAATTATCTCGAGTTTCTCTTTCTCGAGACAGCATTTGTGATAACAAATTAATCTCATTTGTTTAATGCTATGAATGCTGTTTGAATGCAACGCACAATACTTTCTACTTTGTTTTTGTAGAAAGTAATGTATTTTTCTTGTTAACAAAACTCTCGTAAGAGTCCTATTCTCTCTACTATTTATTTTTGTCTCGCATTAGATTTTACTTATTTTAAACTTGTTTTTGTCTAATATTTCTATTATTTATATTATGTTTGACTTGAATTCCTATTAAAAATGGTTCACATCTCAAAAATGCTTACTCTTATCATTTTTTTTATAGAGTAAAGACTTAATAAGTAGTCATTTATAAGCTATATTTGTCAGCAATTCAGTTGATGTGAAGGACTGTCTCTATTATAAAGTAAACAACGCTTTTAGAAACAGACACAGTTGACAAAAGTCGTACCTCTTTCGTGCTTTATTTTTCACGAGATTTAGACTTTGTATAAAAAGAAAGATTTCAGTTATTTTCGTTATTTTGATAGAAAAAAAGCGATTTATATCGAGCAAAAGTGATGCGAAAAAGTTGCTGAAAATCATGTTCATTGAGTTGTGTTAAGAGTTGATGCGAATGATATTCATGTGTTTCAAGAGTGCGTGCGTTTCGCCATTGATGCCGATCGCGATCGCAGTCAGACTACAAGCTATACATTCGAAGATTTAAAGGAATATTTTTAGTTGTCCTCAAATAAACTTTAGTTGTTAGAGAAGTTTTATAAAAGCTTTTATTTTGCTTTTCATCGAAAAAAAGCATTTATGAATGGAGTAGTAGTTTAAGGCCTGTGTGTTTGCATATGTCTTCGCTCTTTTGCATTTTTAAAACATAATCCAAAATCTGAAGTTAGTGTTAAGGTATTTGAGTAGGAGTTAGGAGTTATCACTGATCAGTAAATCGCTTATCGAATGCATGTAAAACATAAGTTTCAAATTTGTGCCAATCTTTTTACAAATATTTGAATAGAAAAACAACTTTTTATGCGTCGACTTAAAGGATCAAAAGTGATAATACGTTTAATTATTGTTAATATTTTAATCTAATTTAATGGTCAACAAGATTCACGTATTATTATAAATAGCTTATTATCAATAATTAAAATAATAGACAATTAACATCTTTTTGGCTTTATTTTGCTAAAAAAATGAGACTCCGATAATATATTTCCTGAACAGAATCGAAAGCTCAAAATTCAAATATAAAATTAGAGCCATAAATGTGGTCATTTCATAATGTTTTGGTCCATATTTCAACTTTCTCAAATTATTTTCCATTTACGTACTCTGTATTACCAATGAAGAGCAAAACTCTCACTAATTCTTATTTATTCATCTTTTCGAGATATTCGACAACTATATTCAAAATTGTTAACAGTTTAATAGAACCAAACGAATAGTTAATGTTTAAAATCAATATTCAATAATTATTACTGAAGTGATGCACATTTCAATGTTGAGATAAAATAGATTTTACAACAATTTGGGTGACTTTGGGATAGAAATGACAAAACTATACTCTTTCGCGTTGTATAGAGTACATTACAATAAACTTTTTAGATTGCTTGATAAAAATGAATTGAGATTTTTGTTAATTATAAGGTATGATATATTAAAAAATAATTATAAGTTTCTTGATTTTAAGCAATTAATTATCAACGAAGAATAGTGCGAATCGTACTTTATTCAATTTTATTAATTCTAAACTTAAGTTATGATCACATCTTATTTCTCATCTCTGAATCTGCTCTGAAAAATAGTATAACTTAAATATATTAATACGAAGACAACTAACTTTATTATATTGTAAATAATGCCTATTTATTTGTTATCTCTTTCATTGAATGATTTTCTTGTTCTTTATGTTTATCGATTTGAAAAAATCGCTTTCATATCACTGATTGTCAATCGATTGGAGTCGAGCCAAAAATCGAAGTCTTTTCCTTACATCATATGATATATAAAATCCGTTTACTTGAAGTTTTAGACTTATATTATCTAATGCTATAGTAAGTCAAATGTCTTGAGCAACTCCTCCCTATCCGTTCCACAAAGATTTGCAATCATTGAGTACAAGATGTGACTAACATTAACTTTTTATCGCTATCCTTCATATCCTTTTTTTATCTTATGATTTCAATGATAGTAATATCAAAAATTATATTAGACTTAAGAATCATAAGTCATCACATGAGGGCTTATGATTGTATTTTACATTTTGTGCCCTCATTCCTCCTCTTCCTCCTCCTCCTCTCCTTCACTTTTGCCTATTTTTATGACCACTTCTGTCATTCATTTTGATTCACAAATACTCTTTACAACATATGAGAGAGACTTTGCCATTAAAATTGAATTAAGACTTTATGAGCCAAACTATTTCCAAGTTTATTCAGCAGTTGTCCTCTTTTCACGTGCATTATATGGTTCATACCATTTCTCCCATTCTTTCACCAATGGATCACTTATTAATATTTGGCTCCAACTGTTTAACCATTTCTGAAATCACTGTATTATTAATCAATTTATGTTTAACTATAATAAAAATTAATTTATTAATTGTTTCACATAATTAAAGGTAATTCAAAGTCACTAAAGAAAGAGAAAAAGATTAGACATTTTCCAAACATTCCCCTTAGATATGTTACAATAGGATAATTATCACTAAATTTTATAACAATCAGTTTATTCGCATTTAATTGTTTTGCAGAAATCTATTCGATGTAATTTCATTAATGGTTTCAAAAGGGCTCAAATAATTTATTAGATAATTATTAGATAATTCTAAAGAGCAATGAAAGTCTTTAACAGTGTTTAGCTTACAATAAGGCCTTATTCGCAAACAACGCACGCATGGGTTCTGTCGTATGAATTGAATGAATAACCTTTCTTAATAAATCTTAGTTTTATTATATTATTCTTGAAGACAATACCATATTTATAATTAAACTTTGGAAATAACTAAATTATCAAACAAATTAATTATCCATTTTTTTGTTTGTGTGGACAAATGCCAAAGACTATTAAGTTTATGTACTGTACTGTATATACATTTATAAGATTCACTTTAATCATAAAGGGATCTCAATATCGAAATACTTTGCGTCCTCAGTATTTTAGTGATCACTTTCACAAATAAGAACTTGTATTTAAAATAATTAAAATATCACCATTTATTTCAATGAATAACAATTCTCAATTGAACCAAACATTCTACAAAAATAAACTTGTTCAGTTGTAATCAATTGCTTGGAATCATCAGCCAGAAAAGATACTTCCTTACAAAACATGTAAAGCGCACTATTTGCCAAACACAAAAAATACAGTATAACATATTTATATTTAAGTTTTCAAAAAAGATTACTTTCAACTCAATAGTAAGTGTGATAAGACTTTATCAATTTTAATAAAAGTTATTATGAGTAATGATTTTTTAAGATATTGAAAGAGAGTAAGTCTTTAAACTTGATAACGACTAATCAAATTGATAGTCTTATCACATTTACTATTGAGTTGAAAGTAATCTCTTATAAAAACTTGAATATAAATATGTTATACTGTATTTTTTATGTTAGGCAAATAGTAAGCTTTACATGTTTTGTAAGGAAGTATCTTTTCTGGCTAATAATTCCAAGCAATTGATTAGGACTGTACCCTATAGGCGTTTAAGTGAAATTTTGTCATTTACTCGACTAGCAAATAATATTAAAATATAAATAATAATTGTTCATCTTTGATTGTCACCACTTGTTTAGCATTCAGTCATTAGAATTGTATTAATTCTTTAAATAAGTGGAGTGCATATTAAACATAGACTTATTTGATATTTTGTTCATTAAATGATGAGATCCAATCTCAGATCCATCACAACGATTAGCTCAGCTCTTCTTCATTTCTATTGCCATTTTTGCAGAGTTTTGGATTTTGCTCTTCAAAGAAGGGGAGAGAGAGAGAGAGAGAGAGAGAGAGAGAGAGAGAGAGAGAGAGAGAGAGAGAGAGAGAGAGAGACGCTATAATCCATCGGTTAATTAACTTATTTATTCCTTTTTGGAAAAAAGTTTACGTATCTATTAGTGATGAATGACATTAAATTCATAAAATACGCGATTCTGGAGCTATAATTTAATGCACTCTTTTTTATAATGCAATTTGTGACAAAAGAAGTTATGAAATAAATTTTCATTAAGAATATTGCGTTGAAGATATTTTATAATTAGCTCAACACTTGTGTAACATCAAAGTTATGTTTTTTAGCTAATTAAGTGAATTCTGTAGTTGAGTGTTTTGATGAGTACAGAGTATAATATAATATAATTTTCTGACAAAGTTTACTCAACGGGAAAATATATTTCATTATTTGAATTCTTTATTTTTTGAATCAACTTTAAAAATAGCTATGGCTCGACTACTACCGTG
>JAUJYU010000832.1:0-11054 GCA_033995675.1 Nothrus silvestris
AACTTATTATTGATTAATATGTTTAATAGTGCGTAAATATTTGTTAATTTGATAGAAAAATTTTGATTTGAAAGACTACTTCTTACGGGAATGAATTCATATGTCTATTATATGTCTAATATATTGTAACTTTTTCGAAAGTGTTGTAAACATATTTATGTTGCATTTTTCGAGTTTTTTCAGTAAATTACATAATTATTGATTAAAATAAGATTTTATTAAATTTGTCGATTATATACAGTACATATAAATAGATTTTTAACAATATTATTGAAATCCAATCTTAGCATTTATTAAATAAATAGGCGTTAAAGTCAAATTCAAATTGAGATCAATTTCACATTACAAAAAAATTGCATTAAAGCTCAAATGGCAGAAAATAAACACCAATATCTTCATAATTTGCTTCAACCTCGGGATGCAAATGAGACCAAACAATTATATGCTGAATGGGCTGATAAATACGAAGAGGTAAATTATTTTGGTTTACCATTTAATATTTGTTTCTTCTCTTAGTTATTATTTAAAATTGTTAATAAACTATATGTTCTAAACTATATATAACTATAATATACTAAACTGTATAAGAGTTTAATCAAATTTTAATTAATTTAATCATTTAGAAATCCTATAAACAACATTTTTTAAAATTAAATTTAAGATTTGATTAAATAATTTAATGGATATCTAAATTGTGGAAAATGTTAAAGAACTTTAACTTTGAAAGATTTTTCTCAAAGGATATAAAAGATATTCAATATAATGGCGCAAAAATAGTAGTTTCGTGTTTTCTTGAACTTAATATTGATAAAGATTCGCGGATATTAGATATCGGGGCCGGGACTGGAATTATAGGACATTTGCTTCAAAAGCACGGCTACACTAATATCGATGGACTCGACGCCTGTCCAAAAATGCTTGAATTAGCGAAACAAAAAAATTGTTATAAAAATCTTATGAATTCAATCGTTTCATCGGATTCTAAGCTTCCAATTGAAGACAACTATTATGATGTGATTATAATGGCAGGAGTTCTATGTCCGGGACATATCAGAATCGACGCCTTCAGTGAAATCATACGCATTGCGAAGTCGGGTATTGAATAAATTTTTAATTATTAAAACTTATTAAAAAAATATTATTAAACTCTAAAATGCTATGTATGTTATGTGCAAAGGGGGGACCATATGTTGGGCAATGGCCTCAACTCAATCCTATGAAGATCGTGACGAACAGTTTCGCGACGGAAACTTTGAAAGAATAATTGTATCGTTTTGTGACAAACTTAAGTGGATATCAGTTTTAGGTTATCCCAAACCTGTACACAATTATTTAGAAGGAAAGAATGGATGGTTTTATGCCATGCAAGTTATATAACAGTTATATAAGTATATAATCGTTTACTATTACTACACAATTAAAACAATTTTGCATTATTTTATTAGAAAATTGTAAAAAACAATCAACTTTTAATTCACAATCAATTTATGAAATTTTATATAAATCCTAACTTCAATATTATAATATAGACCTATAAATTGTGGAAATTTTTTAATTATAAATAATATAATACAAAAAATTAATTTGATCACTGATTCGATATATTATTTGAAAGCAGCTATAATTGAGGTTTTTTTGGTTTCTTTTTGGGAACACTTATATAACTTCCGGCTTTAAAGCCATAACTGGACGCTGGCTTTGATTTGGAACCACTAAAATAATTAGATCTTTTGGAAGCAGTGGTATTGTTGAATCGCTTGTAACCATTTGTACTCGTATTCCACGGATAGGATCTCTTGTTTGAAGAAGAAGTGGAGGCTTCAGAATAATTGTTGGCCCGATTTGTAGAGGTTTTCGCTGCATTAAAATGATCGCTATTTCTTTCCAATAAAGGGAAACAAAATCTTTTTCGATTGTGTAATATTTGCGAAGCGTTTTCGCCCAGACGTGCATAACAGGCATTGTTGAACTGACCGCTGCGCACAATCGTGTCTTCCGACAAATATTTATTGCAAACCAAATTCTTAATCAACCGCTCGATGTCTTGTTTAATAAACTTACTTCCCTTTCCATACATTGGAAGTGTTGTGTGTTTTGAGTCTACGCCTGAATTTGCTGTTAATTAAATTAATTAAACAATTGTTATTAATGATCATTCATTTATAATACCATTGAATATTTTAATTAATTGAGTGAAAGTGATGTTCTCTTTGCGACTTTTTTGACCAAAAGGTCCCACTGATTGCTCAATTGATTTTAATATTGAAATTATTTCTTCAGTGATGTCAACATTTTTGTACTCTTTCTATAAAATAGAAAAATAATTACATAAGAAAGAAATGTTGAAATAAAATGGAAAATATTGTCATACATTTGACGCACAATTATCACAAATGCTTCTGAAATTGTCGATACATTTTTGTTTATTAAAAATTTCTCCAAAATATTTTAATAACTGAACTCTTCTACACTCGAATTTATTACTACAATAGCTCTCCGCCTGATATAAATAGCTTTGTGAGACTTTAAGCTTTTCAACACTCGAGGCTAAAAACATAAATACAATAATTATTGTCGTTTACTTTGTATCAAATCAATCAATAAAATAAATGGACAAAACTCTTACCGCTTTTGGCGAGTAATTGTTTCCAACGAACAAAATCACTTCCGTTATAATAAAGAATACAATGGGATAATTCGCCATCTCTTCCCGCGCGACCAACTTCTTGAAAATAGCCCTCAATTGATTTGGGCATTGAATAGTGAATCACGAATCTCACGTCTGACTTATCGATTCCCATTCCAAAAGCAATTGTGGCACAAATGACGTGATACTTATTTTTAAGCCAATTGTCTTGAATTTGTTTTCTGTTATCGTCTTTCATCCCCGCGTGATATGAGACGGTCTTCACTCCGTCCAGATTTAGGCGTTCGGCCAATTGGTCGCAGTCTTTTCTGATCAATCAAAACAATTAAAGTTTTATTAACAAAAACCAATTAAAGCTTTATTAACAAAAATCAATTAATTTCAACCGAAGTCAAAATATTGCAAACCTGGATAAGCAATAAATTATTCCACTTTTATCTTTGAAATCCAATTGAAGCATAAGAAGTATCTCATCGTAAGCCTCTTTAGACTTAACTCTCACTTCGAATTTCAAATTAGTTCTATTGAAGCTTTGCATAAACCATTTGGTCGAAGCCTTTTCAATCCCCAATTGATTTAAAATATCCAATCGGACTCTTTGTGTTGCGGTTGCAGTCATTGCCATTAGAGGAACATTTGGAAAGTTTTGTTTCAATATATTTAGCCTTTGATAATCAGGTCGAAAGTCATGACCCCATTGAGAGACACAATGCGCTTCATCAATAACAAAGCGCGACAACATATTTCGGTCATTTAAATCATTCAATAACGTTATTAGACTATTGCTTAGACTTATCTAAAATTAAATTATAGTTAATTAGAACCTGTCATTCATTCAATAATATATTATATGAAAAACCTTTTCTGGCGTTACGAATAGAATTTTAACTTTTGGTTTAGCACTTCTCAGATCATTCAATATTAATGATACACTCGATTGGTCGAGATCTCCAGTCAGTGCTGTTGCCACTCCTTTCTGTCATTCAAATCAGTTATTCATATATACATTAATGGAGCACAAAATCACTACATCATTAGATCACTTACTTTCAAGTCACACATCTTTTTCACCTGATCTTGAATTAAGGACTTGAGAGGAGAGATCACAATTGTCACGCCTTCAGTCATCATAGCTGGCAATTGATAACAAATACTTTTCCCACCACCGGTTGGCATAAGTATTAAGCAATCGTTGTTCAGGAGAGCGGCATTTATTGCTTCCAATTGATTGTAACGAAAATTTTTCAACTTAAAAAAGTTTATAAATAACTGTTTCATTTTGTAGGAATGTTTGAAATCTGATTTTTTTAAATAACGATCTGTTCCGTCATTCCTATAAACGCCGACAAACTTCCCTTCAATTGAAGTATTCATTATGGAATTCTCGCATTCACTATCATTGGCACGATTTTCATCAACACTATTGTCATTAAAATTGTTAATTTCATTATTATTATAATTATTATTGTTATTATAATTATTATTATAATTATTATCATTATTTTCAACTTCAACACAATCCAAATCAAAGTCGTCGTCAATATCCAAGTCATTAATGATAGCGATATCATCACTATTTGTGTGAACAGTATTGTAGACCTCATTATTTTGATGAGAATTGAATTCAATGGAACAAATACTAGGAGTCCTCACAGCGAATCTGTTGCCTTCATTTATCGACTCATTTGATTCGTTACATAAATCAACAATTTCTGAAAATGCATTTTCATTGAGTTTAATGTTATTATTGTTTGGCATTTCATCATCGGTTACATTCAAATCAATTATTTCCACATTGTTATCATTAAATTGATTAACACCTAAATCCATGACATCATTATTGAGATCATCGAAGTCTTCAAAATTATCGAAAAGATCGGGTGAAACCGATCTCGACTCTAATGGTGGAGTAATTTGTATCTCTTGAGTAGCAGTCATTCTTGTGATTATCCTTTTCCTGACGTCAATCAAACCCTTCAGTTCAATGACTTGAATGTGAGGCGAAGTCTCTATTTTATTACAAATTTGAGTCATTAATTGGTAATTGAGTTCTTTGAGTTGATTCACTTCTTGTTCTTCAAGTCGAGAATCGCTCTAATTATGGAACAAATAATACGATATTTATAATAATATAGACTAAAAGATTCAATCGAATAGCATTTCAAATATATTATTGTGTAAAGTATTTAAGTATTAACTTATTTATTGAGGTATTGATCAAAATGGTGTTTAGAGGGCTTTCATACCTAATATCAACATCAATGACCACATTAGTCAATACACCATTCAATACACCACAAACTCCTCACTCATAGACCTATTTCTACAGTACTTTACTGAATGTGCTCTCAATCGTCACATCATTGGTCTCAGAGGTTATAAACACTCATTTTTTTAAATATCAATCATTTTATTTCTTAATTATTTATTGCATTAAAAATAGTTTTCAAAAAATCAAAATAAAAGCATTACTTGAAGTAAAGGGTTCTTCAAATAAAAATGTGGCGAAGATTTGTCATATTTATTATTAATGGTTCTGTCGTTGTGAGCATTGCATTGATTGGATTCTTCATCACTTTCTTCAATGGCAATACGTTTTCTAAACTTGTTTTGTCTGACAATTGGCGACAAATCGGGTGACAATTGAATGTCTTCTGCTTTAATGATATGATTGTTTTGTTCCAAAACTATAGACAAATCATTGGCTCGATTTCTGTAATTGTCGTTAGAATTAATACCATTTTTATAATTAATAATTGGCGTCGAAGTGAGTGAAGGCGAATGTAATGGGTTTCCACTCAATTGATTTGAGTTCACTTTATTTGAAACGATCTTTTCATCAAATATTTGATTGTTTTGTTTATCTTTAAATCTGTTGAGAGTTTCCCACAAATTGTTTTTCGGAATTTTCATTATTTTTATTTAATTAATATATAATTAAAAGCAGTTCTTTAAAAGAAATCATAACTTAAATGCAATTAAAATATATGAATACAACTCAAGTCAAATCAGAAGTGTTTACATTTGAACAAAATTCAAATATGAATTAATTGATAAATAAAATACTTTGAGCGCCAGTAATGAGTTCAATTCAATTCAATTCATAAACAACGTAATTATTTATTCAATTCAATTTAGCTCAAATTATTCTTAGAATTAATTTAGATATTAATTCATTTAAATCTTATAAAATATGTTCAAAATTTTAATTCTAACAAAATTAAACCTTTTGGTTGTCTTTGGATTGAATTATAATATTTTAATTTTAATGAATGAATTGATTTTTGAATATAAGTTGATTTGTGAAGAGTTATGATTTGTATGTAATTAGAAGAGAATCCCTTTTAAATCGCAAAACAGTGACTGACGAATGACCGGCACTTGTATTGTATTATTTTGAATAAAATTATTAAAACAAATAATAGCCAATTGAATGAATGAATTAATTATGGATTTAAGTAAACCAACGTTTTTAAATTTTATCGTATTTTAAATTTCAATTCATTGACAACTCTTTGAAGTGATTTTAATTATAATTAATATTTGAAAAAGCGTTCAATATATTAGAGATAATCGAAATATTAGTTGAAATCAAATAAATTGGTTTCAAATATTATTGATATTCAAGAGAAGAATAATTCAATTGAAATAATATTAATATAAGATATAAAGAAGACATTGAACTCAATTGACTGATAAATATGGAGGAAATAATGGCCGCCGTTGGGAGCCTTACGTTCGACATCGAAAGAGACTTAGAAGAACAGATCGGAGCGCTTCCACTGCCGTTCCCGGGTATGGACAAGTCGGGTGCGGCGACGTGTGTGTTCCACTTGCGCGGGTCGTGCGTTCGAGCGGCCGCGTGTCCGTACAGACACATCAAACCAGACAGGACTGTGGTGTGCAAGCATTGGCTGCGGGGGCTGTGCAAGAAGGGCGACCAGTGCGAGTTCCTACACGAGTACGACATGTCGAAGATGCCCGAGTGCTACTTCTACAGTCGCTTCCACGCGTGCTCTAACAAGGAGTGCCCGTTCCTGCACATCGACCCCGAGTCCAAAGTGAGGGACTGTCCCTGGTATGACAGGGGCTTCTGCAGACACGGCCCCAACTGTCGGCACAGACACACCCGACGCGTCGCGTGTCTCAACTATATCTGCGGCTTCTGTCCCGACGGACCCGACTGTAAGTTCGTTCACATGAGATTCGATTTGCCGATCAATGAACAAATTCAGACCAAAAAGGGAGCCGTCGTTTGTCATTATTGTAACGAAATCGGACATAAGATATATCAGTGCCCGTCAATGCCCGTCGAGCAGAGAGAGGAAGCCATTCAACACAAACTGTATCAGTTAGAGCAACAACAGGCTCAACAAGCCTTTCAGCTACAGAACAATACTAATAATAATACGCCTAATAATGTTAATAACAATAACTATAATCAACAAATCACTCAAAACACTATTACAAGCCTTCAAACAACTAATAGTGAAAATAATATCAATTATGAAAGACATAACTTGAAAACAATTGACAGTAATTCTGGTCAACAATCAAAAGAGCAAAGAGAGAGAATATACCGACCATTAGATCAGGTGACGTGCTTTAAGTGCGGAGAGAAAGGTCATTACGCCAATAAGTGCCCCAAAGGTCACTTGGCTTTTCTCAGTAGTGCTCTTAAAGACCTTAAACAACAGAATGACAGAGAACCCACTTCTGACACGCAGTGAACCCAACTCTGACACGCAGTGAACCCAACTCTGACACGCAGTGAACCCAACTCTGACACGCAGTGAACCCAACTCTAACACGCAGTGATTGTGTGAACACTCATTCGCATCTCTTTTTTACTTTATTGTTAATTAAACTAAACTAGAATTACATTTTATTTTTAAGAATTCATAAACACTAATCGACTATAAAATAGCGATCAGTCTCTCCACGTCACCGACACTTCATCCGTACGATATCTTTGTGTACAAAACGTCTCATCCCATTCTGTGATTTGTCCCGATTGGAACATAAGAGCTCCGGTCTGTGCAATCATAGCTCCGTTGTCAATACAATAACGATCATCAGTTGCGTGCAATTTAGCGCCTCTTTCTTCAGCCATAATAGCCATCATTTCTTGTAATCTTAAATTACATCCAACGCCTCCCACTATAAGCACTTCTTGAGAGTTCGTGTGAGCCATAGCTCTCTCAGTGGTCTCGATTAACATTGAAAATACTGTTTCTTGTAATGAATAACAGAGGTCTTCTTCAGTATATTCACCACTTTTGAGCCATTCCTGTGCTCTGTCCTATCATTTATAAAGCATTGTTTTTTTTATCGCTGTATTATTTTTTAAATGAATGCAAACCTCTATAAAAGATAACAATCCAGAAAAGGAGACGTCCATCCCTTTGACCACATATGGCAGTTGTGCTAACTTTTTTCCTCTAATTAATTAATTTAAAGAATTTGAAAATGAATAATAAATTATTAAATGCATTGAAATGAACCGACTTTTTAGCCAATTGTTCGATATTATATCCCGGACTCGGATCATTCGATAGCTTTTCAATTAAATAAAGTAAACATTAATAAAACCATTGTTTTCAAATCATTTAATTAATGGTCAATACTTTTAAAACTCTGGCAAATCTGTCCAAACAGTTTCCAACAGCGATATCAATGGTTTCACCGAATATTCTGTACTTCTTCTGACTGTAAGCAATCACTTGAGTATTACCTCCACTCACATAAAGTACTGTAGGATTCAAAGCTCCCGTTATTAGTCGTCCCATTTCTATGTCTAATAGCAATACAATTATGGTTTAATACACTTATGTCTTAAGCGATTAAATAATCGAAACTAACGAGCGATACAGTGATTGACTCCAATCAATGGTTTTGCCCACAATTGAGCCACAGTTCGGGCCACGACAGCGACGGAGACGAGAGGGGCGCCCATTCCGGGCCCTTTTGTATAACTGACAACATCTATGTCTTGAGGTTTGACGTCAGCCTCTGAAAGGGCTCTTTTTAGAAGACTTATTATATGACTTCTGTGATGAACGGCTGTGTTTCGCGGTTGAAAACCTATTGTTTTATTTAATTCATTACTAATTATATGCCATTTAAGACATCATTGGATACCTTCTCCCGGAGGTGTTATGTAAGTCACTCTTGGATTAGACAAAACCTCTCCATCTTTGACGACACCGATTCCTAATTTATTAGCACTTCCTTCGAAACCAATCGAAACCACCATTACTTCGATCACTAATTATATTAATATATCATTTACTATAACTTTATTAATAATAATTATTGTTATTAAACTTCTGTCAAAACAATAAACAATTTTAAATGCTATTAAAATACTGTAAATCAATATTTAGTAATAGATTATAATTACATATGAATTACAAACATTCAATTACATCAGTGTTTGAGATATGAGTGCTTCAAATGCTGTCAAAAACGCGTGAATCACATGTTTTTTATTTTGTTTATGATTTTCAGCACAAAAGCGCGTCTTTTAATAGTTTTAAACAAATGTTAGTAAAGTGTCGGTTAAAAAGCCAGCAATTAAGTTATGTTTATGAATAAATGAATTAAATATTCACAATGCGACCAATGTTTTACATTGAAACTCTTTATAATAGATTATATTAATATAACTTATATATTAGTAATGAAACAGAGCTTAAATTAAAGCATCGACTAATGTTTTGCTGGAATGTTCGTGCAGTACAAATACAATCTATGAAAAGCTGCATATGATATGACTTTTAAAGTATGACCAGCTTGTCACACCATTGGTAGCATTCACATTCAGAGTTGCACTTATACAGTAAATGATATAGTAAATATTGTCAGTCATTCTCATCTTATGCTTAATGGCCCAATGGCTTTCATCTCGACTTCTCATATATTTCGCCAAACTTAATAGCAATGGGTTTTCCGGGAGAAAAGTTGGAGCGCTTTTGTAGGAATCATGTGGAGGATGTGGTCATGTTTTTTGAGACTAAACATAAAGGTCACTATAAAATATACAATTTGTGCTCTGAAAGTAATAGACGATACGATACGACCAAATTTCACGGCAGAGTTGATGAAAGTTATTCATTGAAAGACCATAACCTCCACCATTTGAGTTATTAAAGCCATTCTGCGAAAGTGTGCACTCATGGCTGACACAAGACTCCAAGAATGTGACAGCCATTCATTGCAAAGCTGGCAAAGGGAGAACCGGTGTCATGATATGTGCATATTTGGTACACGCGGGTGAGTGCGAGTCCGTCTATGAGTCCAACACTTGTGTTAAGATCACAACCGCTGATAAAGCTCTTCAATATTATGGACGACATCGAACTCATAACAAGTAAGGAGTGACGATTCCATCGCAAAGGCGTTATGTTTATTATTATGAAGAAATGGTCAGAAAGAATCTGGAATATCAACATTTGATACTTCGATTGGAATCGATTCCAACCCTAAATGGATTATACGCTGGATTATAAGTGGATTATTTCCTGAACAAAAGTTAAAAACTTATGAAATTGAAGTGAAGAAGGGCTCCAATCAACTCAACTATTATATTCCCGATGAACTCACTTTTCGCGGAGATATTAAGATAGAGTTTTATTTTAAAAATAAGATTAAAAAAGAAAACTTTTTCAGTTTTGTTTCAATACCTTCTTTGTTAAAAGTGAAGGCGAAGACATTTTTGGTGGAATGCATTCTTTCTGTGACAGTAAAGGGCGTTCTGGTAATCAAATTAACGGTTATAACAATGGACAGATCAATATCGATAATAAAGGACTTCAGATCTCTTGTCGAAAAAGAATAAAGTCGGGAACACTATGAAACCAAAGCAATTGATGGCAAAGAATTATCTTTAATTCTACCAAAAAGTTATTTGGATAAGGCTTATAAAGATAAGGCAAACCGAACTTTCAATGACAATTTCAAGGTTCAGTTATCATTTACAAAACTCGTTCAACCAATTCCCGGATCTCCCAATTGTAGCCGTAATGAAGAGAATCAAGTCTATGACGGCCTCATCAGTGATGCCAACGGCGGTTGTGATAATGACTCCGAGGAGAACATGGAGACAAAGACTCAAAGTCATAAACGGCGTAAGACATAATACAAATGATTTTAGATATATTCAGAACCAATTTTGTACCCGTAATAAGAATAGAAATAATTATTATTAAACATTCTTATTGATAATAAGCAAGTTGCAAGTTAAAAAACATTGGTTAGACTATAATACATGAGAACCACTTGATATTTGAACCCATACAAGGGAATGGTGGCGAAATTTCTTGTGGACTTTTTTTCTGTCATATTTTACTTCAATTAATTTAAAAAATAGCACAAATTAGAAATATCATTTAAGAATTGTAAAATA
>JAUJYU010000833.1:0-11049 GCA_033995675.1 Nothrus silvestris
TAATTACAATCTATTTAATTACATAAACCCTATATAACTAAAGAAAGGATTTTTTCTAATCAAAAATTGAATGTATAATTTTTCCTAAAAATTTTACTCTTATTTGTCATCACTAACAAGAAAAAGATGAAAATAAAATTTAGTATTTATTTGTATAATTACCTCAAATAATGGTGTAAGGTTTTTAAAGGAAATATAAATGTTTATTAATTGTTCAATAAACTTATGTCACTCAAAATTTACTTCATTAATAAATATTACTCTAATTTTACTCGAATTAATTTCAAGTTTATTAAACTCGAGCTAAATTCAAAATTAAGGAGAGTTTATAATTTATATTAAATATATTATATTGTTTCTGATTTGGATGTGATAGAATCAAATCCATCAGAAGTACAAGTTGTGTACCTCAAAAAGCACTTGTCACTAATTAAAACAAATAAATAAATGAATCTGTATAAAAGTGGCATTTGATTATTTAGTTAACTAACGAATATAACATACATTTAAATGTAGTAAACATGATAAACATAAAAACACAACTGAGTAATTTTTGTAAACATATATGAATCTATAAATATCTGAATGGATCAGTTTTATAAGTCTTTTTTCACGGCTGACAATAAAGTGAAGTATATTTTATTTTTGATAATTGAGTTATAAATATGCAAAGTTTACCAATAAAATGGAATCGAAAATATGAGAATTTCTATCATATTATTACAGTGGAATGCATAAGAGTTATACTGTTGAGTCTATTTATAAGGCATAGCCGTAAGTGTGGTCATCCATGCTAATGAAAAGCCTTGAGGGCTTCCAAAGATCCTAATTCAACTATCGAAGCTCACAAAATCAATTTAGTTGTCAAACTAAGTGGGAAATTGCATTCTACGTAAATATTCAGTCACAGTTTTGTGGCTGCACTTGTGCTGTGCTTCTGCTTCCCTTATCCTCATGTTCTTCCATGCATTTCACTCAACAGAATTGAATGTTCATTTCATTTCAGTGATAGACAACAATCATAGTGAACAAAACATACTATTAAATATTAGGATTACTAGTCGTTAATATAGTGCTTATATGTCAAACCGTTAAATTTTATAATCATTATGTACTGTACAACTGAAGCTAAAAATGTGATCACATTAATGCCTGCCATGCAATACACTGTATAATACAGTATAACTGCAATTACAATTTTTTACAACAACAACAAATGAGATAGCGTTTCATAACCTGCAGCCAAACATGAAATGGGAGATGAGATGATTCTTCGGACAATGTGTTTAACAAAGTTGTCATAATCATGACTGCTTATGGCATTCGTTTTCTAAGTGCAAAAAATCATATCTTTGATGTCTAAATAAGGAACGCAGAGTCTAGTCTTCTATATATAAAATCAGATTTGAGGCATTTTTTTGTTCTTCTGAATTAAAATCCAGAATAATTCGGAATTGACATGAAAGTAGTTTTACTGACACTAAACAGATATTACATAATATGCAGAGTTTTTTCTTACTTATCAGATGCGTTATAGCGAGTATAAGCACCTATAAGCTGCTGATGTACGGATGTCTTGTAAAGGTAGTTATTATTGCCACTACTTTTTAGAAGATGATCGTGAAGAGAATACTCAATTTTGGGCGGGAATCTGTTTGATGTATCCGTTGCTTCAACTAAACTAAAATCAACAAAATTGCACCCAACAAATCATTAGTTGCTTTTGCATAAACATTCAATTGCAAAAAAATAATGCAATGACCTCACTCTCAGCTCATTAGACTCTCAGATAAGATATAGACTAAATATGATAGCTTCAAATTTGTGCCCGCCTTTTATAACCTTTCTTCACTCACAAACTCACTTATATTGGAATATAGAGGGAAAAAAGCTGCAAACTTTTTGTATAATCATATAAACAAATCAAATAAGTTTGAGAGATTGGTCAGCAATACGGAGAAACTAATGCTTTTGCATAGCTTCACATTTCTAACTGAATCAACTCAACCAAATGCTGACAACACGAGTTGAATCCAAATTTCTATAAACTCCCTAAAGTGACCGGAGATGTAGCTTAATTGAATTAGTGCTTCGATAGGGTTACATTAGATTAAGAGATCTAAAGATAAGCGTTCGTTTCATTATTGAGAATAACAGAATTCTATCAGTCTTTGCGCTACTATTAAGAATACACCCGAAGGACAAGTTTAGGAATAAATCTGCGAAAAAAGCAATAATACATTTTAATATCAATATAAACTGATGGACAGAAATGAAACTCAGGCAAAAATCAAGCTCTTTTGTTGGATCAAATGATTGCTTGCGTACGTATGGCTCACATAGACTTTTCATTCTATGGTAAAGCAATTCTATGTCCATTAGACAAATACATATAAGTTTGGTCGGCAAACATGCTTAAGGCTGTGTACAGGTGTTGAGCTTGTATTACACATTATAGATTAGAAAAGGCCAAAATATTGCTCTGTTTCTATTATAGCTTGTCTTATGTAACAACTATTAACTTTTTATATCATTTGACTAGCAATCGAAGCAGAAACCATTTGTCTAACTCGCTTCATATTTACTTTCACTTTCCATTTTTATATTATTATCAAAATTACATCTTATGACCATTTTCTAAGGCTATAACAAATTATATAACAAATTATATTGCAATAACATTCATGTTAATTATATTTGATTTTCTTTTTCAATTTTTCTATGGGTTATCTATAAATTAATACTAATTTCAACGAAAGGAAAGTGTTGATCAATAATAAATTATTATTTCACTGCTTCAATTGGAAACTAGCATTTCTAAAATTTTACGATGATTTGGTTGCTTTAATTCCGAGAATCTTTTCCATCGATGTTCTCTTTTAAAAATTAATGAGACACAGAAAATCATTTATGAGATTCATAATAATTTTTGAGAAATTAAGATTTACAGTACCCTAAAATCCCACGTATAACGCGCATCAGTAAAAATGGTGGATTTGCAGACCCTAAACTCTCATAGAAAAATAGCACAATAACCGTCAAAATGCGTGCAGGGAGGGGTGGGTCTTAAAATCCGAATTCACTACATGTGTACTATGTGAACGAGCCCTAAAAATTTCTTAACTTTCAATAAAAATTTATGAATTTGTAATTCTCAGATAACGCGCGCGTTATAGGTGGGATTTTAGGGTATTAGACTTAACACTAACGCATTATGTGCATTAGTGACAAAAGATACTCGATGATTATTCTGGTGCCCGAAAGTTTACATTTAACTAAAAATCGCTTATTTTTGATTTGAGCATTTATTTATTCATAAGATGCTTTATTCATATGATCTAAGATTTGTGTCAATTTACATAAATGTTAGAATCTTTATACCTGTAAAATAGGATGTTCATTAAATTGATTATTATGCCGTTATTAGTTTATTGGTAAGAATTTTGCACTGATGTCCCAAATTCCATCTAAGATTGCTTCCATCATTGATATTAGTTTGCTCTTTAATAATATCAATTCACCTTTTTATTCTGTTTATGTATTTAAACAAATATTAAGTAATAAGAAAATTATTTATTATTATTAATGAATAAAATCTCTTTTAGAAAATGAGAAATTTAGTTTTAGGAATTATAAACATATAAATTTTTTCATTCAACTATTAGATATCATGTATTTTTTTTATCAAGATTTAATGTAATTTCATTTTAGTCTTCAATGGCTTTGATTTGCATTTCATAATATTTATAAACTTTTAGAAAATTATCAAAAATTGCAATTTGTTTAATATAAATATATGAGTCCATTCTTATACAGTCATTAAAAGGAGTCAATAATAATAAATAAAGTGATTGATATTATGCAATTAGAATGATTAATATTAGCGTATTATTATTTATTTATTTAAATGAATTCATTAAAAACTTATATTTTAATTTTTAATTTATAAATATAAACCAATTGAATAAAAAATAAAAATTTTTAATAAATAGCCATGCCCTATACCCAATGCCCTGTCCTATATTGCGTTTCTTTTAATAAGTGGTGTATATTTGTTTGCCTTTAGAACTTATATTTAAAATCAATTCAATTCAAAATCTTTAAAATATTCAATAAAAAAATATGATTAAAACGCGATTGATATCACACATTGAAAATACTGTATCTTATCTTAGATTTTTAAAAATATCATTTATTATAATAAAATTCGCCTAAATTAGAAGAAAGCATTTTTTCAAGTCTTAATTTCTTTAATGGGGGGGAAAATGAGGAAATAAAAAATAACAAAAATAATTGTATATATTATAAGAAGTGATTTATCTAATAAGAGAATCATTTAATAGTTATAATAGTTATTACCTTTTGCTACTTGAATAATATTGGAGTCCCATAAATATTATGTTGCATTATATTAAGAGAAGATTATCAGAACATTTTCAATGCTATCATTTGATACAAAACGCATTTTAAAAAATTAGTCGATTTTTTCGCCGAAAGGAAATTCCTGAAGTCATAAATAAAAGAACACAATTTAAGTTCAGACCAGTTTAGCAATGATTTTAATTAATGTCTCAATTTATAATTTGATCCAAACGACAAATATTATAATTAAAACTGTTTGGAATTCAAATAATTTTCTCACGAAAATTATGCTAACCGTCATTAATGACTCTTCTTTGAGTACAGGTATTTGGGTTCCGATAGAATTCATCTTTAGGTGAAAATTTGGCATTAATTTTGACTTTTGTTGAACTTTTTTTACTAATCTGTTGTCTTAAACAGCCATTCGTTGCCTTTTTAAGTATTAATCCATTTATTAAAGTTTACTTTGAACAGCATTTCACTTGATTTATAATTTTCCCTAAAAATTAATTGCCCAATAAATCAGAAACTCTCAAACTTTTATTACTAAGCAATAAATAGTATTTCAATCCGATAGAAAAATCTATTTGTTAAAAATCTTCTTTTCAAAATGTTTCTTTCACTAACAATAGAACTTCATTTAAATTTTGGAATCCATTGAGTTTATAAACTTAAAAGTTTATTAATAATTTCAATTAATTAAATAATTATTTTTAAAGAAGTAATAGAATTAAAATATAAAGAGCTTAAGATTTATCTTTTGAAAAGTGCTTTTTTTTAAAAAAAACAAACAAAAAAAATTACCGAAACTAATGGATAGAAATTATAAATTTTATGTTTAAGTAATACTATAAATGAATTTTTAGCTGCAAATTTTTGACAGCTATTAATTATAGATAATAATTAAAGAATTATTGAGTCTATAATTCATTTTCTATAATTGTAGAAAAAGTCATTACGAATTGATAAGAAGAAGAAACATAATAAAGAGTCAAAAGCAAAGCATAAGCATTTTTATAAATTCTTAAGAAATTTTCATTACAAATAAATTGGAATGAAAACGATAATGCTTTGTCATACATAGATAAGTATGCAGTAAAGCAGCAAAATGTAAACACGCCTGAGGCAATAAAAGAAAATTTCATCTAAAAACCTTCATATGAATCGGAAAACTTACATTTTGTATTGTCTACGAGGTATTTCTATAATACAATCAAACAATGCTAAATTATTCAATAACTGTTTCATTCAATTATTAAAAGATAATCAAAATTCAAGAGAGAGCGAGAGAGCGAGAGAGAGCGAGAGAGAGAGAGAACTCTCTGCGAGAGAGCGAGAGACAACTCTCTGCGAGAGAGCGAGAGAGAGACAACTCTCTGCGAGAGAACTAGTGCGTTTTGAGAGAACAGTTTTGTAATGGTATCACAAACAAGTATGAATGTAAGGATAAGTTAGTATTTTAAAACATTGATTGCGATGGCAACATAGAATCGCATCAGAATTGATTATATATGCTTTCCATGTGAGTAATTCAAAGCAAGAAAATAATTCCCAATCACATACTCCCCCGTTCGCTTGAGGCACAATTCAGACTCTGCTGTGAGATTCACAAAATACATACGAAGAGGTCATTAAGGATGGATGGATATAAAACTGAACTGCATCGCAAAATTGCTGCCTAGAATTGCATTTTTCTATTGTGAAGAGCATCTCTAGTATTGAATTTGCAACAAAACTTTTAGAAATAGAGATTCAATTCAAGCAATATTAAAGTATGAAAATATATAACTTTATGCGTCATTCTGTATATCAATTCAGATTTTCCAAATATAATAAGTCTAATAATATAGGATTTGCTTATTTACTATTACTACTCCTCATGAATGTTGCTAAAAGTGTGAGTTCAATATATTTTATAGACTGTTAGTTTAGGTAATAATATCAAAATATGAAATGCGACACATCATCGAATTATAGACTATCACAGATGGTCTATTATGTTACTTATTTTAGCTTTCAATCGCTATATTTGATAAAACCACCCAAGTCTAGGACCCTTCGGGCTGAAACCCTATCAATCAGCTATTCAATCAATACAACGCTTTGAGACGTCGACCTTTGTGTCAATTCTCACTTCTATATTACGTATTACTCAATAGAATTGCATTCATTACCGTATATTAAACAACATTCAACACCTTTAAAACACATTTCGATATCTCTACAGTACTTTATGACAATCAAGATTTAAGTATTATTTTTATGCTTTAAGATATTTTTCTCGCTTCAACTCATGATAATTCATTTCATAATAAGTATGATTTGATTCAAATTTTTGTAACATTTCATTTCTTGAGAAAAGGCATCTGCAATTCAATTGAAAGTATTGACAGACACAATAAGATTTGATCACATTTGTGTTATACTGTATAAGCATCTGATATTTTTTAACCATTGTTTATCTTATTACTCATAGATTGCTATTTTTTATTATAAAAGTTTATTATCATTTGTTGTCCGTTCAGAAGACACAATCACAAGATCTAACGTAAAATGTTGTGACAAAATTGCTATAAACATAATTTATTGATTTAAATGCGTAACTTTAATCTTATTTCCAGTGCCGTACCCAGGATTTTAGGTCTGGGGGCAACGCATGTTTATAATGTAGAACTGTATATTAAACCCTATACCCTACACTTAAATAGTGAAAAATTTGTGGGGGCCATGGCCCCCTGGCCCCATAGCTAGTTGCGGCACTGCTTATTTCTGCAACTTTTGCATAAGTAAGTATTCTTATTTTGAATTGATTTCATACTCTACTATTTGATGAACAGATTTGATAATAAATAAATCTATATTTAAACTTTTTCATAAATTATATCTAAAGCATTATCTGAAGGCTGTTTTGCATTCGCGGAAATAAATGAATCAAAGTTTTTATACTTGTTTATTATATAAATAAATATCGTGATTAATAAGAGTAACTGATTTTTTAGAAGTCGGGTCAAGTTAAGAGATCAATAATTATAAATCTAGTTTAATCATTTTGCATTGAAATAAAATCTCAAATTAATATTAAAAGTTGCGCAACTAATTATCGATAATATTGATTATTTCCAATACTTTTTTTGTTGACACATTTTCACTGGAGAGTAACAAATAATAAAGTAATTTGAAATCCATGAAAATCAACTGAAAAAACTCCTTGTTCATTTTTCTTCTTTATTATTCACATTTTTTGTGTCTCATTTCTCAATCATTGCAACTTCTAATGGATTTAATTCTTTTTTATTATTAAATTATTTTAGAAACTCGTAGTTTGAAATAACAGATAAGAAGACACTATAATTTAACTTCATTTCACAGTAGTCTCAATATCAATGAAACCCAATTTTAGCTCAATTAAGGGGAAAAATAAGATTTATAATTATCTTTTAGATATATTTGCTTCTACTTAACGATAAATTTAAAAAAAAGCTAAATCAAGAAAATAAAGGCATTAAATGTTGACAGAATAGAGTTAGTTTGTGATTATTAAAAGTTTTGGAAAATATTATTTAGTGGATGCAATAAATTAGCATTTGCTCAACTACTCTAATTGAGTTTCTTGAACTTGTGTTTAGATAAAGTGTGACATTCACAATGCACGACTTAATTTCACGATCCAATTTACTATTTTGCAATTTAGTGAATACACTTTTAACAAATGTTGAGCCAATATCTTTCCGAAAATTTTTTTGCTCAATTTATATTATTAATAATCACGGATTAGCATTTTATTATCAAAAATACAGGTATCATAGCATAGCTCTTATAGCACTAATGGCTGGTGTATTACAAAAATGGGAAGCAGTGGCAGCGGTTCTAATCAAGAAGTCGTGACTTACAACACCTCTCGCTCTTCCATACATTATAAAATGAATATAAATAAAATAAAAAATAGTGCATATTTATTTAAAAGCTCGACATATGCACATTAAATGAACATTCACAAATTTTTTTAATATAAATAATTAGTTACTTAATCATGAAATTGGTTTATAATTAAACACTTATTTAGTTCTTTAATTATTTGAAATCTTTTGAAGAAAACCTGATAATATAGACATAATTATAATTATATAATGATCTGAAAGCCTGATCTCATTATATAATAAAAATTTATTAATTTAAAAATTAATACAATATCAAACATGATTTTTCAATTTAAAAATATTTTATGGCCATGATTTGAAGCAATTTTGTACTCTGTTATTTATACATTAGCTTTCGATTTTAGATTATATATTATATATTTAAAAGAAAATGTTGTTTCTGATCTCTATAACCCTATAAACGTACAAAAAATATGTAATAATCAAAACCAGATCAAAATGATATCATATACTCATATCACTTAAATAATTTAAAATCAAAAAACTATATTTACCATGCATCTTGCAAATTTGAAAATCCACATATTTGAAAATATGTACAGAGGTGCCTAAATACCATGTATGAGCTTTTAATATATTAATTTAACTTTGATAAGACTTAGAATTTTTGGATTAATTTTCTATCAAAAATTGAATCTCATATGAGTTATAAAGTTTTTTCTTGAACATTCACTAATAAGTTATCATTATTTATAGTTATCAAAGGATTCTTTCATTTATTTGAATGTTTTGTTTATTGTTTCGACATTTTATTGATATTGTAAGCATGCTTTAAATTCATATAAAAATTGAATTAAATTAATTATTAAATATCATTTTTGTCATTAATTAACAGTTAAATCAACAATTAATTAATTTTGCTATTAATTAATTATTAAATGATACTTTAGTATTAAAACTAATTTAATTTCAAATGTATTAAAAATATGTTTTTAATTTCAATAAAATATTTATCTATTGTGAACTTAGGATTTTACTAGCGTGTAACCTGTTCAAAATTGAACGGGTAAAGTGACCAGTGGCCAATTTGGGAAGATCCCTATTTTTATTAGACTTAATCGCCATCTAATGAACAAACAAAAAACCATTTTTCCCATAGAAAAGCATTAGTTTGGGAACATTTTCCGCCGTAACTTGGCCACTGGTCACTTTTTTGGGAAAATTTGTCATTGTGGCACCCTACAGGTCATTCGGGTTCTAACGATACCATCCACATGTCTGTAGGTCTTAAAGTTTAGGAGTCACAAACATACATATTTCGAAAATTAGTATTATTAATAATAAAGTCTTTATCAAAATTTAAATCTGATATGACTTAAAAATTTATTTCCAAATCATTTCATATTCAAATTTTGATAAACACTTTAACATAAAATAATAAGTCTTATCAAAGATATGTATTAAAAGTTCATACATGGTATTTATGGAGCCTTTGTACTTTATACTATTTTTAAATTTAGCCTTCTTCTAACTACCGTTTTTATAGCTTTATATTATACACATTATAAATATTGTGTATCTATAATAATAAATCGAAATCTATAATAATACATGGGCACTCAATAAGGATTGCTTTACGCCATTGGTGTAAGACTACCTTTGTCTTCTAAATATCGGTAAAATAAAATATAATCTTTCTAAAGTGATCAAAAATATGAATCAATGGAGTCTGAACCATCATTTTTAATGTAAATATCAAAGATAATGTTGTAATACAATCCTTATCGGATCATTTATATAGTAAGATATATTACAGTATGTGATTTAAATTAATTCAAAATTCAGTAGCAATGGTTCGATTACGTGAAGAATATAAGCTTTATATCAACTCTGAGTGCAATTGAGTGAATTTAAAAGAAAGTTAAAAATTCATTTCAATACACTTATTATGTGGTGAAATAAAAATCCACTTAAAAATGATTCCTCTTCTTTTGAATACATGTATACCTTTAAATGTTAATAAAGAAAGTTTTTTAAATTATGCAAAAATAACATATAATTTAGTTTGGCCGCCGCTATACATGAAATGCAAGTTTTATTACTTTTCTCACTAAAGTCGACACAAAGTTACATATTTAAAGCTAATAATCGTTCAAAGCTTTTATAAAATATATATATATACAAAATATTGATATTAACCACATAATAAAAAAAATCATAATATTCAATGAATATGTTAAATGATATTTAAATTTCAAATATAAAGTTAACATATTTCAATATTAATAAGTATTAATCGTTTATAGCTTTGCCATGTTTTCCATTTATAATTTAATTATTGTTTAGATATTACTTAAAGATTAATCTTTGCAGCAGATAATCCTTGTTATACTAATAAAATGTATAGTATTTTATTTATTTTGAGCTATAAATAAATTGATTAAAGTTTGGATTTTAAAAAATTATATCTTTAACCTTATTTTAGTGTAAAAAAAGCTAAAAATAAGATATAACAATCAATTGACATGAATTAATACAATTCAAAAGCTTAATTATCTGTGAATTAGATCAAGATTAGAAAATTAAAAATATTTTTAATTAAATTTTAAAGTTTTGCGGTTAAAGAGTTATTTTGAACATGTTTATTTTAGATTGAGATAATTTTATAAGAATAAGTTACTGAAGAATCATTGGATTTATTATACTGTATAAAAGAGATTTGTGGTGACACCCATTGATAGATATTGCAGAATTGAAGTACTATATAATGTAATATTTAAGCATTATGCATCATCTTAATTTAACTTAC
>JAUJYU010000834.1:0-11035 GCA_033995675.1 Nothrus silvestris
TAATTATATATATTTAAAATATAATTGCACAAAAACGGTAATAGGTAATTAAATGAAATTTTTTCGTATCATTATAATTGCTGTTCTCTATAATATAGAGAAACTTTGGATGGTTAAGAGTTTCTATTCAGAAATTACGTCAAAAATAAATTGAAAAAAGCTATTATTTTATATGGCGCCGAATTTGACAAGTTCAAAATATTATGTGGGGCCTTATCCTTTACTCTATAATCACTTCATCAATTAGAAATGACAATTCTATTTAATTCTGTTTGTAAACAAATTTTTTATTTCTATTCTTTTATAAAACATTGTAAAAACTAAGGTTTAGAAAATTTCAGGTTTATGTTAAAAACATTTATATTTTAGATTTATCTATAATAAAAATGTTTCCATTATTTCAAAAACTTATGCAAAAGGATTTATGTAGTTTCACATTTATGTTTATCTTTACAACTTTTTATTATTCGAGTCATTAATTCGCACATTTATTTGAATGAATAGATTGGATACGACTTTGAGCATAAATCAAAAAATCCATATTAAAGCAATTCATTTAATTATATAAACTAAATGGCAATTATTTTTAAAAAAGAAGTTCTTCGTTAAAATAAATCCAATATAACTGAAATCAATCTATAATATAGTAATAATAGACATATTAAAAATTACATAAATTTTAAGAGTATAGTACTGTATATTATATTTATATATGTAATAATATTATTTTATATAAAAGCGATCAGTTTATATAAGTTTAGTTTAGTGATGTCTCACACTTAGTGTTGTAGATAAAATTTCTAGAAATTTTCTAAAACTGATGACATTTCATATATTCTCGAGAAATTTTCTAAAAAATTTCTATTTGCAGCAGTGCCTTAACTAGCTATGGGTCCAGGAGCCATGGCCCCCCACAAATTTTTGACCATTTAAGTATAGATCTGTGTGGTTTTCTACTTAATATACGGTTACATACTAAACATATGCTGCCCCCCAGACCAAAAATCTGATTTACAGCACTACTTTCACTACAAATAATTTTCAATATCTATTGCAATTTACTTTTCATATAGACTTGAAAATGTATTGCTATTCACCAGGTCTTAGGTCTTGACAATGATCTAACACTACATGACATGTAATATTATAAGTTTGGGAGAATTGAATTTCCAGAAGGTTAAGAATATAACAAATTATGAATTGTATTCGACCAATGTTTGTGGTTTCGAAGGGAAATGAAAAATTAGTGCAAATATCAATATAGATAAGTGATTTATCCATTATTTATTAGTGACGAAAATTGACTTTGTATTTCTCTCGCATTGATCTGCTATTGTTTCGAAATTTCTATAGCAGCGAAATTACAGTCGAACCCGTTTATAACGAACAGGTCGGTGCAGCAGAAAGGGCTCGTTATAACCGGGATTCGTTATAAGTGACCACTTTTTAAAGAAATCTAAGGAATTGGTACATACGATGTAGTTGGTTATGGCGCGGGTATTCGTTATATCCGAGTTCATTATAAACGGGTTCGACTGTATTGATATTGAGATTTTTAGAAATAATTAAATAATATTAATTACCGAATTAGACTGATTAGACATTAATATCTTTACAGAAGATGTTCCGACCACATGTCCTAACAATTGTCATAATCACGGAAATTGTCATTTAGGGAAATGCCAGTGCTTTCCAGGTTTGTAAACCTCATTCATATGTTCAATAAATAGTTATTGAAAATCAATAAAACGTAATAAAAGTATTGTTACACACAATAGGATATATCGGACACGATTGCGCTGACAGTAAGTTTTCGGAAAAGTTTATTGAGTAAGATATTTGTTTTTAACAATAATTGAATAACGACTACTTTGTGCAGACGTGTGTCCAGTACTATGTGGTGGTCACGGAAGGTATCTTCAGGGCAGTTGTCGTTGTGAAGCGGGATGGAAGGGTCCGGAATGCAATATTAGGTCAAATGAATGTGAAGTTGTTGACTGCAATGGTCATGGAAAGTGTCTCAATGGCAATTGTCAGTGTTTAAGCGGATTTCGGGGAACCAATTGTGAGATCGGTATGTGGTCTCTCTCATAAACATTACATAATGAGAGAATCGCATGACATTCCAATCTTTCATTATTTATCTAATTGTGTAATACACAGACTGTTCATTATAAAACATAATACACTCTATAGGAATATATTGTATAGAGAATAACATCAACTACAATATAAATACAATGCTATATTCCATATATGACTGGGTTTTATTTCATTTCCCATCCATTGTTTACATAACGAGCTTTCTTATTGACTCTGTTTTTAAGTTTATTTACGATCACTATTTGATAACAAGAATCGATTTGAAGCTGATTTTATATCCTATTACCTAATACTAAGTTAGTATTTGGTAGTATTTTGATCTCAGATTCAACTATTTCCTAATGACAAATCCTTGATTCATTTTTTTACTGTACAACACATTCACATCCCATACATATCCCGTTGTTATACGAAAACTAAGAGATTTGTCATTGTTATCGATCAATTCAGTTGATTGCATAGATCCGAGCTGTTCAGGTCACGGAGCCTGCATTGATGGTCAATGTTGGTGTAAAGTGGGCTGGAATGGCATTAATTGTACTGACGCTGACTCTAGACTTAGCAAATTCTTTCCGAATTGTTCATCTCATGGTATGCCTGCCATTGATTGATTTTATTAGACTTTATTTTCTCAAAATATTAACCCAATCCCTGTTGACTGCCATACATAGGTGTCTACGATCTCGACACAGGAAAATGTGTGTGTTTTGCGCACTACACGGGCTCTAACTGTGACATTGGTATTATTGATATTATTGGACTCTTAATTAATTTTGTTGGCTTTCTTTGCAAGCAATTACTCAACCATTTGTAATATATTTTCATTAAAGCCAAATGTAATCTTGATTGTGGTCAACATGGGATTTGCGAAGGTGGTCGCTGTCATTGTGACCACGGCTGGCAGGGCTCCAGATGTGACCAACAAACTTGTGATCCTCGATGTTTAGAACACGGCCAGTGCAATAATGGAACGTGCATTTGTATCCAGGGATGGCTTGGAAAGCATTGTACACTTGGTATTTGACATGACTTTTATAGATAAAAACAAACCTTAATATTGTTTTTTAAAGCTATTCCATTAAATGTATTTTTCATGTACTATAAGACGGCTGTCCCAACGGGTGTTCCAGTCATGGCGATTGTGCGCGTATTGGCCAGGAATGGCTTTGCAAATGCAGAGATGGATGGGGTGGCAAAGACTGCTCTGCGCCTCAGGAGACCAACTGTGGGGATGATATTGACAACGACCACGGTTTGTATACAAACATACATATTCATATGATCTCAATATATATATCAGTACATATACTGCAGGTATATATTGAGGTAACTTCAGTTAATTAAGTCTGTTTTGGATGTACTTTTGATCCATTAAATTAATCACTTTGTTTGTGCCCATAGATGGCTTATCCGATTGTGCGGACAGTGAATGCTGTAGTCGTGATCACTGGTAATTACTGAGACTCGTGTTTGGCGACAATAAGCCCTGATATTTATATTAGAGATAGTTTATTAATTAGATTATAAACAATAGGCTATCATTCACTTTATTATAATTGATAGTCTAATCTATCGAAACTTTTTTCAAACAAAACAATAATTAAGCCTATTATCGCTTTGCACTGAAAAAGAATATCATTATTTAAATTGGGTGAAAGTTTAATCAAATTTATTTAATATAAACCAGTCATCAATCGCTAATGTGTATAACAAGTCCCGATCCGTTGGATATATTACTCCGCAAACAACCGCCGGCAGTGACCGCTTCTTTCTATCAAAAGATGAAATTCTTAATCGAAGAGTCGAGTGTTCAGAGTTATGCCCATAAAGATGAGTATTCCGAAAGGTGAGTAACTATACTGAAAGTATATCTCAAACTAAATCCGATTCAAAAGGTATAATCATCTGGATTATGGGTTACTTTGGATTAATTTCATCTGTGGCTAACCTTATATACGGCTTTTTAAGCTTTCAGGCCTTAATTCATGCATGAATTTAAACTTATTAAAGTCTAAAATATATTGCATAAATGCTCAAAATAATTGTTAATCATGTATCGTAGGCTCAGGCTAGCTAGGCTAGCTTGAGGCTTGCTTGTGGCTAGCCTGAGCTTAAGCTCAGCTCGAGGACCCTTGCCAAGCCTGAGCCTGAGCGCGGAAATTCGAGCCTAGGCTCGCTAGGCTCAGACTCGGGATTTCGAGCCTACTATACATCATTAATAATTATTATTTCTTAGCTTTCAAGTTGGTTAACATTTTTGTAAAAATAAGAATTATTTAATTTGAACAAATAATATGATTTTTGTATTTATATTTATTTATTTTGTGCATAAAACTGTATTACTTTTAAGGCGGGTCTACAGAAATCATAAATAACAGATCCAAAAACGTTGATATACTTTGAGCACTACATTTCATGATAATATAAAATGCTTATAAAAAAATATTTTTAAACTAACTAATAATATAAATTTTTTCCCTGATTCCTACCCTTTATGTTCCCATCATTTTATATGTGTTTTATGTAATCTGTTTATATCACTACACATGCAATATATTGAAAAGCCGTTAAACTAATGTCTCAAATTGCAATCCCCGTCACCTTGTGGTGCATTTCTATTATTTTGAGCTGCATTATGTGTTGATCGTGTGGCAAAAATAGCTTTTCACACTTTTTCATACTTATACTCTCTTAAGTGTAAAAATATGATTTCTTTCACTTATATTAATGCTACAAATATTCAAAAATACAACATTTTTCTTTCGAAATCCCAAAATATCTTTCAGTTGTTTTGTGTTGAATATGTTTACTTAACTACGAACCCAAGTCTTCCAACTTCTCCAAACTATCTCTATATCCCATTTATTCAAAATTACCGGCAGTGTTGCCACTGTCCTGCCTTTTAGTCAATTATTATAAGTTTTCATACCTGTCAACGACAACAGTTCCCCATTTAACACAATTCATACAAAGTTATGTTTATGAAGTACTTTACATAAACTATGGTTCAGTCTATATATTGCTCTCTATTCTCGCTTCTATTCAAATATTACAATAATATGCATATAAGTACTGTATTTTATTAGGTAACTCAACTCAAACTAGGAATATGTCAAATATTCAATGCTTAATAAACATAATGCAGCCTTACATTTAACATATAATTTATAAAACATTGATAATATGATATATTAAATCAAATGCTTGCTTGAATGCAATAATGCTCTGCATATATTAGTAGTGAATCTTATTTTTGATAATTAAATATTAAAGTAGAAAAGTTTTTTAAAATAGACTGATTTTGCATTAAACGTTAGTTTAATTTTAATTTTCATTTCATTATCTATTTAGTAGTTAGTGATTGGATGTAATAATAATTTGTAGCATTTTATATATTAATACTTAGCATAATAGAAGTTTACTAAAATTGAAGCTTCATTTCCTCCATTTCCGATTTCCTCTTACATTAAACTTAGATTAATTGATATTTATTTGCTTTCTTTTATGAAGTTTTACTTTCATTAATCAAATTAATCAAAAAGTTTTCACTTAAACAACATATTCAGGAATATTGAAATGAAAAAAGGAAGAAAAATCGATATTCAATCATATGTTATTTGCGTAAATTTTGCTATAATTTCATTTTGAACTTATTCTTTTCTCTTTCTCTCTTCTCTATTCTCCCCTCGATTTATATAATAATTCATCGACTATTGTCATGTCTATGCCTTCAGTCTGTTTTGGAGTGCGTTCAAACAGAGGTGAGTATCTGTGCCTCCACTAAAGTAATGAATTAGAGTGAAATGGAGAAAGTAGCTTACAATTGATTCAACCCTCGATTTACAAGTTATGTTCCAATCAATAACGAGTTTCCCTCTATTATAGACAATCAGTTCTTAGGGTTTAGTTTAGTTTATATTTTCAATTTCTTTTGTGTCTTTTGTATACATATATCAAAATTTAGTTTTGGTTTAGGTTTAGGTGAAGACTCGCTGCTGTGCTATCGCTGGGCAGAAATGCTTTGTATTATATTATATATTAACAAACATTTCATCGATAAATGATTGATACTATACTCTTCTTTGATTATTAACTAAAATTTAACTCATGAGTTGTTAATTGCAAAAAATAAGCGACATTCAAAAAAATATCTTATCAAATGTTTTGTTGGCCTTATTTTTTTGCAATGAAAAGCATAAAAACTGAAAGATGTCATTAATACGATTGTTATGAATCGTTAATTTAAAAGTTGCGACAGTGGCTTCACTGCCTAATGAATCCTTTTTCAATTATGATTGTGTGCATATATTGTATGTCTTTTTGGAAATAATTCTAAATGTATGTTATATTTGTTATATTAAAATTATATATTGTTTCAATTAAAGGGCTCTTTAGTGATGGCCTGAATTTGATCGTGTTTTTGAATGTATTCTCACAATTGCACTCATTCTCATCATTAAGAACAGTGAATGTGAATCTCTATCTCTTAATTTTGCGTTTTAGTCTTGTTTGATGAGATGATAGAGAGTCCTTATCTATTTATCTGTATGTAACTCAACTCCCAAATACTTATACCTTCATTGTTACGCATTGTATGTAATAGTATTAGTGCTTTAGTTAGTCCCCTCTGGCTGTGTTATATGTATCTCCGCAATCGATCCTAAAATTTACTCTCTTTGAGTCATTCTCTCTCAATGTCTCTCTCCCTTGAACTCTCTCTCTCTCAATGTCTCTCTCCCTTGAACTCTCTCTCCTCTCTCATTCTCTGCCACAGACCTATTCTGGTGTTCTCTGCCATTCTCTCCCATTCTCTCCCATTCTCTGCCACAGACCTATTCTGATGTTCTCTCCCATTCTCTCCCATTCTCTCCCATTCTCTCCATTCTCTCCCATTCTCTCCCACTCTCTCATGTGTCTCATCCCCCACTTATTCCCTGAGCCTTATCTTTAGGAATTCTAATGCATTTTAAATGAAATGTGCAGTGCTATTGCTCCGTCTCAGTTGTATAGATGCAAACATTTCCCGATGGCTCGTTTCCCATTTATGAGTGTAGTAGTGCAATCTCATAGTGAGCATGCAATCCATTTCATCGTACAAATAGTTTAGTACCAAATTCAAATTGAATTCAAATGCCTTTTTAGTTGAACTAAAAGCTTTCAGTAGATTTAAAGCAACTTTCTGACCATTTTTCGGCTTAGTTTGCGTTAAAATTGCTTACATTTGCTCAATATTGAGACCTGAGTTTGAAATTAAGTTAATACTCGACTTAGGCTTCTATTTAGTTTAATAGCGCTATTTATTTTAATACAAATCTAATCTAATCTAATCTAATCATTCTGTCCAGTAAACCATTGCGGCGAATAATTTTAAATATATAAAGTTTAAAGTTTTTTTATTATAATATATCGAAAGCAATAGTGAACGAAATTCCCAACTATTTTCATACCATTAACTCTGCAATTCTTATAGCGCGATAAAAATCGTGGAAAGAAAACTTAAAAATATCATCAATTTTAGTTTAAATGCAATAAATCTTTTCATTTTGCCATTTCTTTGACGCTATATCTTATACTTCTATTTCCATCTACTCTGCAGTCGAGTGTCTGTTATTCGCGGCCAAGTTATTAGTCGTGAAGGCAACGGACTTATTGGGATTCGGGTAAGCGTTGCAACTGATCCACAATTTGGGTTTACTCTCACACGAGGAGATGGATGGTATGAATTTCTAATCAGAACAGAGCTTTAGCTCAATCTAATGTTGCAATTTTTCTCTCCTTTTGCTTCATTACTCGGACTGTTCAATGGTATTCAGGTTTGATATATTGGTCAATGGCGGAGGAGCTGTTGCATTACAATTCCAAAGAAATCCATTTCATCCCATTAAGCGTACAGTTGTTGTTCCCTGGAATGACATCATAGTAATGCTCAATCCCGTTGTCATGTCTTCTGCACCAGACGATAGTGAGAGTTCAGTTGCAGATCCTTTTAATACAGGTTCGTTCGCGAAACATCAATAGTGATGAAGACCATTAGAACTAAGTCTTCTATTACAACTAAGTCTTCATATATTTATTTATGTCGTATTATATCAAATATTACAGGAATAGGAATTATGATCTCTGACAAGAAGCGTAATCAAAGTTTATCGCATTGTCTCTATCATGACTACGATCTCATGAAACCAATACTTCACGAAACACTACGTCCGGGAGCACAGGGAGGCTGTACTGACAACAGCGCTGTCATCGCTGAAACGCAGGTCAGTCACCAATATTTCTGATATCACAAAATGTAAAACAAATGCCAAAAGCATTTTTATTTAGATTTTTGTAAATTTTTGTATTCAATTTTCCCTATTTCTCAAATCACAAATTCATAAAAGTTTAAAAGAAAAGCTTATTTGAAATTATAATAGAGATTCTGTACTAATGTAAAGCTTCTATTTTCACGTTTGATTAGGTCCTACAGGAGAGTCTGGCCATTCCGGGTTCACATCTGCACTTAGTATATCACAGCAGTTACAGTCAGGGCTATTTATCAACAATTCATGTACAGTTGACGCCATCAATCATACCAAATACTCTACGTTTAGTTCTCTTACGAATTATAATTGAAGGAATTCTTTTTGAAAAAACATTCGAAGCGGATCCAGACATCAAATACACTTATTCTTGGAATAAGAGAAATATATATAAGCAAAAAGTTTATGGCATTACCGTTGCGAAAGGTTGTTGTAATTATTTGCTCGTAAGCTTCGCTAATGATCTCTTTGTGTTTCAGTCTTTGTTGGATATGTATATCAACAGTGCGGACATACAATCTGGACAGCGATCTCCACCACATTGCGTGGCTATGATATGGACATCTCAGAACTCGGCTCTTGGAATCTAGATATTCACCATCGCTATAATTTCCACGAAGGAGTCCTTCAAAAAGGCGATGGAACTACTGTTTACTTCAAACAACAGCCGAGAGTGATAGCAGTGCTTATGGGAAACGGACAGCCGAGAAATTTGATCTGTGGTTCAGAGTGTAATGGCTTAGCCAGAGATAATCGACTCTTAGATCCGATCGCTTTAACGAGTGGTCCAGACGGGAGTGTTTATGTCGGAGACGCAAACCTTATTAGAAGAATTACACCCGAAGGACAAGTTTATACAGTATTTAAGCATAAAAATTCTCGCACATCATATCAATACCATATTATGCTTAGTCCAGTTGATGGTCATCTTTATATTTCTGATCCTGAAAGACATCAAATTCTTCGAATTCATACGTGAGTCCATTCATAAATCAATATATAAATCAAATGGTGTTGAAAAGAAGTATTCTTTTTCCAAATTTATTAGACTCGATAAAGTAGAAGATCCCGAATCCAATTTGGATGTAGTGGTAGGCAATGGCGACCGCTGTTTCCCTCACGACTCGTTGAGATGCGGCGATGGCAAACCAGCTCCAGAGGCACGTCTTATATATCCAAAAGGAATCGCATTCTCAACCGATGGATCACTTTATTTCGCCGATGGGAACAGCATTCGAATGGTTGACAATCACGGAATCGTTCACACAATAATTGGAGACCGAAATCATCAAAAACAATGGAAACCAATTCCTTGCAAAGGAACACTTCCAGTGAATGAAGTGAGACATTAAATATGATTTGCCCATTAGTCGTGTCTATCTATTTATGAAACTAATCATTTGACTTAAACTTATGAAACTTATTGAATTTGTAGATCGCATTGCATTGGCCAACACATGTGGCCATTAATCCATTAGAGGGATTGCTTTACTTTATTGACGATCACATGGTTTTAAAGTTGACACAAGACCGTCGAGTTATGGTTATTGCTGGAAAACCTGCTTATTGTAGGAATTCTGAAGATAAACGTAATGTCTTTACAAATGGTCGAACCAATGGTCATAATGATAGTCAGCAATTTGGACTGTTTGCTAACTTTGCTTTTGGACCGACTGGTAAGTTATGGTAGTCTTTAGAGAAGGGTTTCTTCCGGAAAAGACTAAATTGTTTAATTTCCCAAAGGATTACTTTACGTCACAGAAGTGACCGACGATGGCGTCAATAGAGTTCGAGCTCTCACTCAAGAGGGAGAACTCATTCATTTTGCTGGAAAGAAAACTAATACACGACACAACTGTCCGATAGAGATGTGTAGAGACATTACAGCTCAAAATTGCACCTGTGCTTTACCTACGGCTTCAATAATGGCAGCTCCTAATGAATTTGAGGTAATGTTGTTTATTGATTAGTCATTTAAATTGATTATAGCTATTATTTTATTTAATGTCCTTTCGCTATAAATTGGATTCCATTTTTTCAATTTCAAACATTAGGAACTGAATGAAGAACTTTTCTCTTTTTAACTCATGTTCACAATTGATTGAAAATTATGAAAATTTTTATATAATCAATTTATTTCTTACTTTTTATTTACTTCACTACATAAAGTTGACCTCTATTTTGAGGTCAATTTGGACAATGTTTCGACTGCTATTTGCGCATCTTCTTCAGCATAAGAGAGAGTCAAATGATATATATTGGTCTCAATCTCTTAGGTTTAGTGTATTTTGCATTTAACAGACTTTAGGAGAGAAACGAGATATTTGTTTATTTGAAAAGTTGAAGTCAAAACTTTTTGTATATGCAGAGAAACTCTTATAAAGTCCACTCCTATAAAGTCCAAACTCCTTTTAAGTCCCATCAAATTGCAATCCCTAACTGCGGGCTAATGTAACCCTATGGGACTAAAGTCCCACTCCTCTATTGTCCCGGGGATGTAATAAACTTGAAAACAGTTCATAGGATTTAATACCCTTTAAAGTCCAAATTGTATTTATTTCAAAGCAATTTTTCAAATTATTATAATTTTTTAAAATAAAACTTAAAATAATAACAATTTTATAAAAAAA
>JAUJYU010000835.1:0-11032 GCA_033995675.1 Nothrus silvestris
AAAAAGTAAGTTAAAAAGAGAAAAGTTCTCATAAAATATTTGGTTTTTGTCATACGCCGAATTTGATTTTGGCGATGCGCCGAAAAAATTCCACAGTATCTAACAGTATATTAACTCATATAAAGGTTATTCGATTGGATCCGTGGTTTTGAGTGACACTTTTATTTCACTTATGTTGAGTCTTACAAGGGTTTGTCATATATGGCTTGTAATTAACTATTTATACAAAGATATATTTTTGTGAGTAAAATTCAAAAAAGTGATCATTGTTAAGTGAACATGATATGATATACAGCAGGGGTTAGCAAACTTTTTTAGTTCGCGGATCACTTTTAAGTTTTATGACATTTCGCGGAGCACCAAAAGTCTTTGCATACATTTTTACATTAATACTACATATACTAATACATAATATTGCTTTTAAAAACTTCTCGCGGATCACCTTAGACCTCTCCACTGATCACTTATGATCCGCGAAACCCAGTTTGAGAACCCCTGATATACAGTATATGAATACAGTTCTTTTTTCCCTAATATTAAAATGTCTCAACGGCTACCTTTAATCATCAATTATATTATTATAATTTATAATAAATAAATAAATTTGGTATTAATTCATATTAAATGATTGAATTCAGGCTCTCCTGAAGGCGGAACTGATTCTAATGAAAATAGAGGTGAATTTCTCGAGAAATTGCAACGCGCCAGAGCTCAGGTCAAGCCTGGAATGATTTCACAAAGCTTTCTAAGCACATGTAGTTCTACCCGATTAACAGTTGGCAATTGGTCTCTACAATGCAGAAGAGATGGAGAAATAACAATATATAATTCTGATGGCGCACAACAATCAACTATTTTGAGAGAGGATTTGGCCGGTTTTGTATTTGAATCAAACCGAGGAACTAAACATTCATTTACTGCTGAAACATCATTAGGTAATTATGAAAAGCTTTTGTCCGTTTGGCCCAAATTGAGTGACACTATAATAAATGGAATAAACAGCTAAACTCAATAATATAAATTTATATATCTTTTAGGTCCTGAGTTCTCGTCCGGATGGATGGGTAGAAGAGGTAAACGTCTTCGCTCTAAATTAGAAGCACTTAAAGCTAAAGTGCGAACACAAGCAAAAGAGATCTATGAAACTCACTTCAAGACAGCTCAGGCGACCCCGCGTTCAACTGTTGCCAAATTGGCGAATATAGTGGCGCAGATCGAACGCGCCTGTGATAAGCAAAGCGCCAATAAGAACTATTCCGATTGGAGACACAACTTGGAAACTGCTTTGAGAGACTTGACTACTTTGCTGAAGGACGAGAAGTGCGTTTCTGCATATGAAATACATTCTTCGGGTTTAGTTCAAGCTCTGCTTCGTTTATTTGCTAAAAACCGTAGAAAGTTTTGCTGGACTAACTCTAATGCAACCGATAAGTTGTTAAGAGATCGCTTAGAAATATTCAAAAATATCATTGGCGTCGAATCAACCGCTACGGCTCTGGTCAGGTATGTCTACTCTTTGTTATCCTCACCAGTTGTTAACTGTAGAATAACATGCATTTATTCTCATTTCACTACTAAGTTATCAATAATTACTTTTAACATAAACTTAGTAAACATTGAAATAATGGTATCTATTTGTATGAATTTATTTGTGCATAAATAATAAAACTGATAAGACTTGAATCTTGAATTCATTTAGAAAATTAGTTTCAGTTTTGGAATCAATTGAAAAATTGCCGGTTTATATTTACGACTCTCCTGGTTCTGGATATGGCCTCCAAATACTTACACGTCGTCTACGTTTTCGCTTAGAAAGATCTTCCGGAGAAACAACATTAATAGACCGTTCGGGTCGTTGTCTCAAAACTGAACCCTTGACTACTGTCAGCCAATTGGAAAAATATTTAATTAAAATGGTCGCAAAGCAATGGTAACAGATTAGAAGGGATCACTTCAGTTATCGCCTATCAATGATTATTTTATTCTTTAAATAAGGTATGACTACGAAAGGTCTACGTTTTCTTTTGTCAAAAAACTGAAAGAGCCCAACAGTAGAATGACATTCACACACGAGCGTGACTTTGATGACAACGGTCTCATTTACTGGATTGGAACAAATGGACGCATCAATAGCGAATGGGTTAATCCGGGACAAGTGGGTCTCGTAGTGGTCACCTCTTCTGAAGGGAAAAACTTGCCGTATGGTCGCTTAGAAGATATATTGAATCGCGACTCTTCAGCACTTAATTGTCATACAAATGACGATAAGAGGGCCTGGTTTGCCATTGATTTAGGTATGAATGAATGACCATTTACACCATTTATATGCCACCAACAATATGGTAATTAATATTCATTGATAGGCTTATGGCTTATCCCCAACTGTTATACTCTGCGTCACGCAAGAGGTTACGGTCGATCTGCACTTCGCAATTGGTTGTTTCAAGTTTCTAAAGACGGCAACAATTGGATGACATTATACACGCACAGCGATGACTGCTCGCTATCAGAACCGGGTTCTACTGCTTCGTGGAATTTACAAGTGTCTGAAGACGAAAAACAAGGTTTATATTGCAACGAAAGCAACCATTACTTGAATTATGATATGTTGTTACTTTTATGAAGGTTGGCGTCATATACGTCTTCAGCAAACGGGAAAGAACGCTTCCGGTCAAACGCATTACTTGTCGCTCTCAGGTTTCGAAATCTACGGAACGGTAACCGGTGTTTGTGATGATCTCGGAAAGGCTGCTAAAGAAGCGGAGGCCAACCTTAGGCGGCAAAGGAGACAAATTCGACAACAAGTCAGGCATATGGTTGTCAATGCCAGAGTCGCACGAGGTATCAATATTAATATCAATGTCAATGTCAATATGGAGTGGAATCCATCTCATTTAATGACTTAAATGTAATAACATATTATCACTGAATTAGGTCCAGACTGGAAATGGCGTGATCAGGATGGAGCTCATAATGGAGAAGGTTTGTTTTAGTTTGATTTGTTTGTTTGAATTGTATTTAATAATTGGTTAAAATCAGGTGTAATAACCGGTGAATTGCATAACGGCTGGATTGACGTGCAGTGGGATTCCGGGGGCAGCAATTCGTATAGAATGGGAGCTGAAGGCAAATACGATCTAAGGCTGGCTCCCAATTACGATCCAGATTTAGTAAAGTCATCCACAATCACCACTAGCACTACTTGTCAACAACTGTCTCCCACTTCATCACTCGCTTTAACCAACACTACAGACAGTATTGCGGCCAAAGGATCGGTTTCAGCTCCTAATATGATGTTTCCGGGTATTCATTGTCTTTTCAATTGAATGTTTCACTTGAATGTCTTTTTGAAGGGATTCCTTATTTAGAAATTTGAACCAAACTTTATTTTTCTTTCGATTGAATTCAGTGCACGAGAAAATTAAACTTTTCTTATTAGGCCGTAAATCGAGTTCAACATCAAGTCTTTTAGAGCCGTCCTCTTCTTCCAACAGTCGCATAACAGTTGCCTGTACTGAACAGGCGGCCTCAGCCGACTCCTTGGTCGCGCGACGAGCTCTAGTGGCCGGCAGTCTCACCAGATCCTCAGCTGACGCCTCACTTTGTGATAGGAAGAGCAATGAAAATGTGGCGGTCGGGCTCTCGCCCACTCAGGAAGAGACTGAAGAGTTGTTAGCTGAGAATGAGAGACCAGGTATGAAAAAAACGGTAACATAACCACAACCATTCATACATTATATTGACTCCAATAACAGGTACTCCAACTCCACTGCTAAACGACGAAATACAACGTCGCAGTTCTGCTAACTCGGCTATTAAGACGACAGACCATTCGGCGCATTCAATTCGCTGCAACACTAATTCAAATAATATGTCCGTTTCTGTGCCTAATTTGTCGCTCAATTCTATTAACGTAAACGATTCAACGGTTGGATTACTCGACGCATTCGCAACCGTCACTCGAAGAAGAACTAATAATTCAAACACTCAAAACTCTTCAAATGTAACAAATAATGTGAATGCAGGCAATTCTCTTTTGTCGCGCGGATCCAACAATGTCTGCAGTTTAGTTCGCTTGGCTTTGAGTTCTAACTTTCCCGGAAATTTACCAGGTTTTCAATCATATCATTCATTATATTAATTGCATTGCATTCCTTCTAAGGTTACATTTATTTATATTTATGTATATTCATTGATCTATTATTCAGAAATTTTAGCCGATTTGCTCGAAGAAATGTCCATCAATTCTGATTCGCCCAACACTACTGCTAATAATCTATTACAAGGTGTGTCTTATACTGTATTTCACTTTAGACTATAACTAAACTTAAACCTAACTCAATAGGAGGCTTATTAAGCGCTGCGCAAAGCTATCCCAGTTTGACCAACTCTTCGGCCAACACAACCCTCACTTCAAGTCAATCAATAGCCAACTCTGTTTGTTCTGCTGCCAACACAACCACTGGCGCTAACAATCTGGCAAATACATCGCATTTGACTCAAACCACTTTGACTCATAATCAGGGCTTAACTATGTCTCTCACGTCGACCACTTCTTCAGAATCGGAACCTGATTTCCTGGAGAACTGTCAGGCGACCACTCTTTTAGCTGATCTCGAAGACGAAGAAGAACTACCAGACCCTGAAGACGAGAATGAAGACGACGAGAATGAGGACGACGACGACTACGAGACGGAAATGCTTGACGAAGACTGTTATGAAATGAGAAATGGCAAGAGAAGGAATTGGGACGACGAATATGTCCTCAAAAGACAGTTCTCCGCTTTGATTCCTGCCTTTGATCCGCGTCCCGGACGCACAAATGTCAACCAAACCACTGATCTGGAAATATCTTTGCCCTCAAATGAAGAGTCCAATGTTCAGGTTAGCCATTGATTGATTACAGCCTATTACAATTAATACAATGTAAAGCTTACAATTTTAATAAAGCTCAATACTGTATAAATAGTATTATATTCTCAATTATCAATGAATGACTTGAGCTGATGTCCAACTTTATTTATTTAATAATTGGTTTAATTAGTTTAATTGAATTGAATTCTAAATGAATCAACAGATAAGTGATGCGCCACAACAGCCTCGACTGTTTCTAACATTGCGCGGACCCAATCTCTCAGGCGTTGGAGAATTAGAAATGGATTTATTGAATCCCGAGTGGACTATTTTTTCTGCGGTTCAATATCTCATTCAAAACTGTGATATGAGTACAAAACAAGAGAAAATGAGAAGAGTTTGGGAACCGACTTATGTGATTGTCTATAGAGAGGCAAAAGCAAACGATGAAATGGGCAGTTCGTTTTCTACGCAAATGTCTCAACTCAGAAATGTTTCCTCATCTAATTCGAAAGTAATATTATATATAATGATACAATACCTGTATATAATATAATACAGCAATGTTTACATTTCTAAATTGTCTTTCATAGGAAACTATAATCACAACTCCTGTTTATAAAAGACGTCGAGTTTTGTCGACATCTGTTGATGTCTCGAACGGTGCGACCGTTGATGAAGTGCTTCAATTGCTCCGATTGTTGTTCACTCTTTCCATTGAATCTAAATGCGAACCGACATCTCTTTCTCAGCTATCCCTAAATGAGTCGCAATTTGTTATAAATAACGACGAATTCATTAGTAAAAAGATAACCAATAAATTGCAGCAACAAATTCACGATCCATTAGTGTTAGTATCGAATTGTCAGCCAGACTGGTGTCAATATTTGACATACATCTGTCCGATGCTCTTTCCTTTTGAAATAAGGCAAACCTACTTCTCTTCGACCGCATTCGGCACATCGCGTTCTATTGTTTGGCTTCAGAACCAAAGAGACACCACATTAGAGAGAGTGCGCGGACCGTCGCCGCGAAGAGAAGACCCGCACGACTTCCGTGTCGGTCGACTCAAACACGAAAGAGTGAAAGTGCCGCGCGGCGACCGACTCCTCGATTGGGGCCTTCAAGTGATGAACATTCATGCCAACAAAAAGGCTATCCTTGAAGTGGAGTTCGTCGACGAAGAGGGCACTGGTTTGGGTGAGTCTATACTCCACTCATGTTCTACTCATCATAATCATAATCATCTAATCATAACAATTGTAATTTCAAAACAGGGCCCACTTTAGAGTTTTATGCATTAATCGCAGCTGAACTTCAAAGACATAATCTCGGAATTTGGCTCTGCGACGACGAACTTATGACTGCCGCTAATCAAACGCCCGTCGATAAGGGCGAAGGGGTTAAGCCTCCCGGATATTATATCAGTTCCGCCTATGGTCTCTTTCCGGCTCCTTTGCCCCAAAACTCACAACAAATAGATCGAGCGGTCAAACTGTTCGAGTTTTTGGGCATTTTTATTGGAAAAGCTCTTCAAGACAATCGTTTAGTGGATTTACCACTTTCAACTCCATTTCTCAAACTTATTTGTAACGCGGGCTCTCAAATGAAACTAAATGCTAACAATACTTTTCTCATTACTGGTATAGTATAGTAACAGTTATATAATCGCTACTACTGATCTGATCTGATCTGATCTGATTTGATCTGATCTGATTTGATCTGATCTGATCTGATTTGATCTATTGCTTCCTATGTTTACTATAATAAATAGCATTACTTATTATAAATGATTTCAATGTCAGGCAATTCAGTAGAAGAAGAGTCAACACTCAGTTCATCGATATCACGATTCATGTCTGAGGACGATCTGCTCTTATTAGAACGCGAAGAGTTGGGAAGAGAGGCCAGACTTAAAAGAGAAAAATATGAAATCAAATCCAAGTCATGGATTCACGGAATACTCGATGATAAAGATCTCACTCTTATTAATCCAATTCAGGTTAATATATATATATATATATATAGGCTATACAGTAGTAACTGTTATAGAATATACTGTAAAGGGTTGCAAAATAGATTTGGAATAACTTTGATATAAAGAGCCCATTCTAACATAATGCGTCTTTTATCGGTCTTAAACTAGTTGAAACATTATTTTAACCATTACTGCCCTACCCCTTGCGCATCGCTAAGCTCAAATCGGAGGACTCGAACCTAACATATAACTGTAAAATCTTATTTAATATACTGGTAAATACCTGTCCAAAATATGTCATTATACTCTAGTAAAATAATTGACATTATAAAAAAATGCATTTAATTATTAACTTAATTAAAATGCATTATATATTTAATAATGAATGAGAAAATCCTTTGACAACTTTGCGTGCAACAATATCTAAAGTTATAGACCCCTGCAATTAATGCTTTACCGGGCTTTGCTTTAGGTAACAGGAAACTAGTGTTGCAACTATTAATTCTCAGTTTGATTTTGAATATGTTATGTTCATACAATCATACAATTATAGGCGCGTTTTCTGCAACAACTCAATGAATTGGCGCAACAAAAGCAACGCATTTTAGCAGACAATTCGCTGACTTGGGAGGATCGCAACAATCAAATCAGAAACTTATGCATTCCTATATCTCAAGCGCAGCTTCCAGTACGACTCGAAGAACTAGGGCTTACATTCCAATACTGTCCTCCTTCACGAGTATTTGGCTATTCATCTGTTGATTTGAAGCCTAATGGAGAACATGAAGAAGTGACCATTGATAATGTGGAGGAATATGTGGAGCTTATGATAGATTTCATTTTACACACAGGAATCAGAAAACAAATGGATGCCTTTAAGGGTGAGTGCCTTTACCTCTCTTTTATGGAGAACAATAGAATGACTAATAAAATAGTTTGATTACCTCTGTTACTGTACCTTTAATGATGCCTTTAATGATGCAGATGGTGTTAACCGTGTGTTTCCAATCTCTAAATTGGGCTCATTTTCACCCGAAGAGGTGAGACTTATGTTATGTGGAGAACAAACCCCTAATTGGACGCGAGAAGATATAATTGCTTTCACTGAACCAAAACTTGGATATTCAAGAGAAAGGTTTGCAACTATTAGTTTGTTTATTAGTATTGACTGGTATTCAATATTCATTCATTGATTATTGCAATGATTGTATTAGTGCGGGCTTTCTTCGCTTCGTCAATGTTTTGGTGGGTATGAGAGGTGATGAACGAAAATCATTTCTACAATTTGCCACTGGATGTTCGTCTTTACCTCCGGGAGGTTTAGCTAATCTTCACCCGCGTCTCACTATTGTCAGAAAAGTTGACGCCAGGTATTTACTCACTCATACATTCATTATTACATTATTAATTAATACAAATATTTACTACTCGTTAGCGAACATTCTTACCCGTCAGTCAACACTTGCGCTCATTATCTAAAACTTCCCGATTATCCGAATGAAGAAATAATGAGAGAACGTCTATTGGCGGCCACAAAGGAGAAGGGATTTCATCTCAATTAAATCCATTTCAATTAATTAGTATCAATTGTTAATTTAGAAGAAAGTGGTTCTTAGAACTTAATATTTCGAATTGGACTCAATTGAATATTTCGAAATTTTATGTTTGTTTTTATTATGATTTGAGTTTAAGTGTGATATTTTCAAACCTTAAATTACAGATAGGTTTCATTCATATTCTTTATTCACAAGAAAATCTTGTTTATAACTCAATACTGAGAAAGAGATCTAAACGAGTCAAATAGGTCTCAAGTTTGTAGTCATTATGTACTTACTGTACAATAAGTACTGTAAAAGTGCCTCAACTCGAGTGTGTGAATACGTAGGAGAATGTGATGATATTTCTCATTATATGATAGATACTAACTAATTATATAAAGTATATCTACAGTATATACAATATATATATATATTAATTCTAATAATAGTCTAATTAATTTAGGGTTTTATTTTAGTTGACAATTATTATGTTTTTATTTTTAAATGAATTAAGTTCCTCATCGTTTATACTGTACAACACATACATATATATTGTCACTATTTTTCTGGATTATCAACTAATTAAAGATTTAAAACAATTATTCTATGGATTAAAAATAATTCGTTTAAACTTTTTTCTTGGCCTTAACTTCATTTGAGGCGACGGTGATTTGGGCGACACTTCAAGTTGCGATCCATTTGGAGGCGAGTCTTCATAAATAAGACAATCGTTTGGAACACAAAAACTGTCCATTTCATAGTCACCTGTTTCTGATGGATTGGGCTCTTGAGAGTAGACATCAATATTGGGGTCGAAGTCATATTTGAGCTTATATTTGACGCATTCGCCAATCAGACCCTCTTTCACTGATTGCAAATAAACTGATTTCATGTCTTCGGTGGTTCGACTGTCAATACCACCAATCATTTGACCGATAGGTTGACTATCAATATATGGCTTGTCGTCAACAAAACTCAATGAACTGTTCATTATATCCTTCTGAGTGTTTTCTTCGTCATCAGAAAAGGATTGTTTTGTGTCGAAGACCACTTCTGCTTCGGAGTCAATGAATTTGGAAACTAATCTAAAGTATTGAGAGTATTGAGATCGCAATTCAAAGTAAATCTAAAATAACACAATTTACCGTTTATTAACAATTGTACTCTTTTTACGTTTTTTTCTAACTTTGTTCGATTCAATACTAACCGAGTCTACCATTGATTCATCGATGGTCTCATTGGACGGCATTTGTCGATTCAATTCCATCACATTTTCACAATCAATGAATTGCAACTTTTCAAAAATTAGAGAATCATTTGCCGAATAATTATCATTAATCTCAAACTGATCCACATTTGCGTTGAGATCACTAGTCGTGTATTTATTAATGTAATCACATTTGGAGCCAATGTGAGCCGTACTGGAACAGCTTTCTTCAGATTGAATGCATTCTCGTGATTCACTCTTTGTCTCATTTATTTTCCATGGGATTAAGTGTTGTCTCTTTGAATCACAAATAAATTGCCTTTTGTTGCGTTCAAACAATGGTCGTGTTTGGTGTGAAGAGTGTCGAGAGTGGCAACTCTTAGTCCACTCATTTGACGCCACATTCATCTTATTGAAACCATTTTTCCAGAAAGTGTTTAATGTTTTCAATGCATTCTAAATAGAGAATTAATAGACTATAAATCTTAAATGAAATTCATCAATAAGTTATATGTGATGCGGAAAAATGTCCAAAATGTCGAATATCAGCACGAAATTTAAAATGTCTCTGCGGGTCACAGATTTCGACTCGAAAATGCCGAATAATCTATTTTGTGCAATAGATAAACATCACTATTGGCCAGTTTTAAAGTTTGATTCGCTTGTCATAACTTTATACACAAATGTATAACACAAATGTATAACCTAAGTATAATCTAACCTATCAATACTAACTTAAATGTTTTATAATGGTATGCAATACTTAAAATTAACATTAAGTCTATGGAACACAAAGTCGAATATCGAGAGAACCACTCATTTCCGCAAAAAATTGTTTCATATTCTCATTCAGGAGACCGAAATACATAAGTATAATACATAGGTATACCGAATTTCATCGAAATCGAAGGGGTGTTGTGCTAAAGTCAAATTTTTCCACCCGAGCTTCAAGCTCAGTGATGTAAGGGCGAGCTTCTACAAGCTCGAGCTTATTGACATCACTATCTCTCAAAGACAATCCTTCCGCAGCACTTAATAATAAATACCTCAACACAAACTTGTTTTTTATCGTTTAATTGAATTGATTCTATATTTGGATCATTTTTCAAATATTTAATATCACAATAATTGTTACCAATAAATGGATTTGAGTGTATTTTCAAAAATCCAATAGAAATGCAATGTTTTGAAAGTGGATCATTTTCATCACTTTCAAAATGATTATTAGGATTTGAATGTTTACTATTATTTGAATGAAAGTCTTTATTGACACTTTTGAAAGACATATCAATATCTCCCATAAGTAATATCTCCCAAAACCATAAGTTAATGAGTATTGAAACGAATCATATTCAATATTAAATAGTGCAATCACTATTAGTGCAATCACTATTAGTGCAATCACTATTAGTGCAATCACTATTAGTGCAATCACTATTAGTGCAATCACTATTA
>JAUJYU010000836.1:0-11030 GCA_033995675.1 Nothrus silvestris
AATAAGCGGCAATCCTTATTGGTCTATATTGATCTCACGCTGCAACAAAGGACAAGGACTTATCAAACTTATTGTAGAAGTCTTTTCAAACATATAGTATTATTAAAAGTCGTTGCATGCATTTTGGCCATATTTATAAGTATAGAATTTTTTTTGCACTCATTGTTTAACTATTAAAATAATGTTTATTGTTGCGAATTTGTAAATTTTTCCTTTTCCCATTATATAAAATTAATGTATCTAATATAGGGTGTTTTTTTATTTATTTCCGAGCCGTGACATCTTTCACAAATATATGGATAGTCTTGAAACATGTATAAATAAATTCTAAACAATTTTTATTGATATTGAATGAAAAATTTATAAAACATTTTCGATATCTTTCCTAAATACTTTGAAACAAACATTTAGACAAATAATTAAACTTTTAATTAATTACTATAAGTAGTAAAATCTATAGTTTAGAAAGCATTTATAAGTTTCTAACAGATTTATCAATTGGCGGAAGATTTATTATAATTTATTTATTAATCACAAAATGTTCCTAAACGATTTACAATTTAACTCACTTAAACGCAATGTTATATATCATTAACCGTACTTGACCGCAATGATATATGGCATGAACCGCACTAGCCTCAATGAAATATGGCATTAATCGCACTTACAATTATTTAAAGCTTTCAAAACTATTTATCTTACTAATTATCCTTAATTAATTTGAAATTCAATTTTTATACAATACAAAATATTTCAAGTTAAAATCATTAACAAAATGTTATATTGGAATTGAAATATTTATCAATTTTTAATTTACTTGTAGTAAATGTCATACCGGTATAGATTTTAACTGATTAAAATAGATTTATTATAAAATCTTGGGTTTGAAAACATTAATTTATACATTAAATGAATTTTTTAATTTTTGGTGAAAGACGGTCACAAATAAAAAACACCCTTTATAACAAATATAAGCCAAACCTATATAATTTTAAGCCAAACTTGTATAAACTTTTAAAATCACTTGAATATGAATTAAATGAAATGTTTTATATATTTTTGGAAGTTTGGAATAATACAAAAGAGTTTGATGTTTAAAAATTGACATGATAAGTATGTTTGCTAATAATTATTTAATGAACGGATTAATGTTATTTCTATATTTTTAAAGTTAGCAAATACTGAATTAGATCTGCTCTACAAATCGCAAATAAGTTTCCTACCATTCATAGAACTGTTATGCTTTATATAATGATATAAATAGTAGCAGTCATTTAACTATTGAATATGTCATTAAGTTTATGAATAGAATATTGTTCTATAGCTATGACAATTGTATATTAACTTCACTAATATTTATGTAGAGCTCATCCTTTTCTAACTACCATTTTTCTAAAGAATGAAAACATTTCAATATTTTTAGAAATAGAAATAAATTATTAATTTTTTTATTAGATATCAATGCATTGTTTAATTAGCTTTCATTATAAATAATTAATATTAGTTTTATTTTCATTGAATTTGAGGGAAAAAAGTATAGAAATAATAAATGAGAAAATAAGACTGAAATGATGTGAAGCAATATATAAGTAGCGTTTAAAAATTTAATAAATTCTCTTAGCACTCTATGTACAAAAAGTATTATTAATAGTTAATTTACTTTTCAACTAAAAGTATTTAAAAAGTATTGTTCAGTTTCCATCCAACAGATTATTATATATCAAAGTTTTTTTAATAACATCAAAAGTTTTTAAATTATTATTAATATATTGAATATTGTATTCAATTTAAAATTTTTTTTAACTTTTTCAATTGATCACAAAAATTGATGAAAATGTATTACAAATATTATATATCGTTAAATAAAATTAAGAGATAATATAATATCCTATAAATTTTTCTTTTCAAAAGTTATATGAATAAGAGAAATACAGACCTTGTAATGGACAGTGCAATGTAATTCCTGTATCATTTGAGTAATAAAGCAACTTCTCTTTTGCCAATTGCACAGGGAATGGATAAATGAGTGGCCCTTCCGTGTAATTAAAAGCTGTGCTACTCTTTAAGCCATCGGTCGACTCATGAGACAAAGATATAGTTTCTGTTGAGAAACAAGAATTATGTTATATAAGATGATTGAGAAAGTTGACAAATGATCGATTGGGATGTGAGCTTATGTTAGTGTTCAGCTTAAAACATCCCACGGGACGAGTCAGCTCTAACTTTTACTGTACTATCTATGAGCTAATCCTCAATATAAAAAAAGATACTAAAAGCTATGATATGATGTTATACCACAGACAGGGATTGGATTCTGTTTAAATGAAGTATACTCTTCATCTTAGGATTAGCGAAAGGGCAATAGTGGATCAGTCAAAAGAGGACTATTAACTTGAAATATATTTGAAGTGCGCTCTCGAGGCAAAGATCAAAAGGTTTTGATAAGAGACGGATGATTGTTGGCGCACACCATTCACATGAGTATAATAGCATTGGGTTCTCTTCATATGTCTCTAACTACTTGCATAACGATCGTGTTCTTTTCCCAATAGAGCAACCATTTATGTAATAAAATGAGAATAAGGTAATAGAGAGACCTTATGCTTGGCTTTTAAGCTAATAAACATGTAAAGCATTAACGTCACACACACCCATTCTTTCATTGTTGCTGCAGCCCTAACAGTCCTTACAGTCCTTACAGTCTTACAAACTTATACATGTGATCAAACAAATGTCGAGTCAAAACAACCCAATAATACTGTCCATAAAATCTGAGATGCGCTCTATTTGATTAGTAATACTCGCCTGTAAAATAAATTCGTGTTGAAGTATTTGTCCTGTTTTTTGGCCGATAGAAACCATTTAATAAGTCATTTCAAATCAGTGATCAATTTTAAAATTGGGGTTCAGTGAAGCTGACATTTTTACAGCTAAATTGCTTTAGTTTTGAATGTCTTAAAAAGGATACTAATGTTATTACAAATTAAAACTTAGAAAAAGGATTTTAGGCATCTATTCCAATGAAAGTAATCAGTGGAGGCTTACATATGTGAAGTTTAGGCTGAAGTTTTTACCAAAGGCTCTATTCTAATTAATTTACGAGAAGGAGAGAACGCTACCCAAAATACAATATGCTATGAGAATAGTAAAGCCTAGGCTCATATGTTCACTGCTATCCTCATAGAAAACCTATGACGCGTGACTGGAGCTCTTTTGTGAGCTACTCTATTATGACCTTTAGCTGATTAACTGATAAACTATATGGAAATTATATATCTGCTATATATTGTTATTTGAAAAGAGCACATGCATAACAGCATAATATTATTGAATCACTTGCAACTGTTGTCTATAGTGAGAAAGTTCTCATCATATTTCTTATTCATAAATATTACGCTTCCATACGTTTGATAATTTGAACTGTAAAACATATTAAGCTATTACATTACATTACAGTATACATACATTACAGCATACATTACGTTATATACACGCCAACAATGAAAGGATGGGCTTCTCACACAAATAACACACAAAAGTAGTCAAACTCTAACCTAGCTAGTAGTGTTAGTAGTGTGGCTTAATTCATATCACATAAGAAAGTCTAATATCAACTATTGTCGTTTGAGTCTCACTTTTTCTAACTTTTATTTGACCATTTATTCTAACTTTCATTGTTTAGTTGTCCAACATTTTGAGCCATTGAGTGGCAAATATTACGGGTTGACTGTCTTAACATAACAAAGAAAATGCTGAGTAAACATAGACACGCTTTGTGTAACAAATACTAACTGATGTCCTGCCTATTGTGATAAATGTTTCTTAGCTTAAAATGCTATACAAAGAATATATGATATTTTTTCATTGACATTCATCGTGTATAAAAACTAAACAAACAAAATCAGACATTTAGTTGAGTATATTGAATGCATTGTATATTACTTTGTCCGCATTCAGCAATTTTCGGGCCAACAAATATAATACAGATATTGTGCATTACATATTCAGCTTAAGCTTATAGTTTTGTTTTTTGAAACTACAGCATATGCCATACTATTCTCTATATACTTCATATATGTTCAATATATTGTATATATGGTCTATGATTTCACTAAATCGTATCTGAATTTTTTACGGTTTCTCTTACTTATTGATTGCAATGCACTGAACGCTATTCCCCTATTTTATATTATATTTCTATATATAGAGTATTTTTTATGTAACTTTTTAGACATTTTGATTATACAAAGAGGACATCGCGTCCGATGATTTCTTATGCCAAAAGTTTTATCTTAACAGAAATTATCAGTTTTACGAAGAGTGAGAACGCGTGCCTCACAAAAAATAAAGATATGAATTATGAATAGTAGCAAATAATATTGAATCGAAGCAAAAACTAAATGGTTTTTTTCGTTTTATGTCTTCCAATAACATAGTATTAGCATAATTTTCTATAAATATTCGTCGCATTTCAGTTTGCAAGCATGTCATCTGTGCTTAAATGGAAATGCAATATACAGTATAAGGCATACAATGCATAGGGCAGATAGTGATAGCATATTTGCTGTATTGCAATGCATATTGTGCTGGAAGTGCCATTTCAGGTGCCGTTAATATTGACTTTTGCTAAGTCGGCGTTTATTATTATATCCTCACTCTATAGAATGCCTTACAATACGAATGAGTGGAATCAACGCTATAATAATCAATTGGGAATTTCCAAAATAAGAGAAGAGCGCAGGCAAGAAAACAATGACAGGAATTTTAATTATGGCAAATATCATAGAAGTGAATTTGTCAGACCAACAATGGTTATGGATTATAGCTTATGGCATAGGCGGCGATGAATAGTGAGAGCGACGTTCACCTAATTTGATCGCAGTTGAAATTTTGCAGCGATCGTAGTATTTCTAAAATTAATGGTTTCATCACTTTCATGCAAACTATTGCAAACTATTGCAAACTATTATATCATAAATCAAGTTAATAACTCACCTCTAATGTACACTAATAGCAAATAAAGTAATGTTCTTCTTATAATTGACAACATATTGAGAATGTCACCAGTGGTCGACCTTCTATTGATGACTTCTTGTAACTGGTCTTACAAACACTTTGTGTGTCCGCTAAGGTATCGCTTTCAAAATGTTTGAGGTCTGTTAGTCAGCATTGGCAACAGGCGTACCATTACATAAATGACTGGCATTATACAAGTTTTATGTTTGCAATTTGTATGCCATATATGACAAAACATTACTTAAGTAAAGAAGTCTTGAAAATAGTTACCAAAGTAAGGCATAAGGCATATAACTGTAATTTCATGTCTGAATGAATGCACTGCAAAACGACTAACGACTAACGACTAACCACATGTGCTCTTCAGGCTTACTGATTCTTCGATCACATAACTACTGCCCTTATATCAAAGGGAATGTCATGTGCGCATGTTGTGCACCCATTATATAACCAATTTTAACTCTTCTTCAAAATTATTACACTTTTTTCCTCAGTTTTGCTTCAATTAAATTCAGTTATCATTTAATTCAAACTACTATTCAAGTAATTGAATTTTAATTTAATTATTTAATCTATTATGAAATTAAAAGAGATAAAAGTAAAATTAAATTAATCCTTTAGTCATAACTCAAGTTGACTTTAAATGTTGGCATAAAAGACTACTTAGTTTGATGCACAATGTGTTTTATATTCGCTCATTTCTCATCGCTCTCAACACAGCCTTCAACACAACCTTCAACACAAGTCTCACAAAAAAACTAACTCTTAGAGCCATTTTTATTATCTCAAATGAATAAATTTTTATCGCTTAATAATTAGACGAAATGAATTGAGAATTTGTAAATAACTTTATATACTTTCATACAATCATAAATTGTATGGCGTTATGAAACAAAATAGAGAACTCTCTAAAAGCTGAGAATGTTATATTAAATCACAAGTAATAGTCATTCTGTGATTCGTTATAGTTATTCTCTGAATCTTTTCCATTGAGATAAGGAATAATACACTAATGGCCACATCTATGAAGGAAAGCATCGCATACCACACTTTGATGTGATGATGCATTCACTTACGTAAATTTGATGAGCATTTCACAAGTCAAAGAAAGATTTTGAACATAAGCAAAGCATAGCTCAATCACACATATAGTTGTATACAGTTCTACAGTTACTGTATCGCAGTTTGTACTCAACTCTAGGCTATCGCTGTAATAAGAAGAGCAGCAATACTAGTAAAGTGGAGGGGAAGAGATGGAGAGTCATTCAGTGATGCAAGGATCTGAGGCGATCCACACAACCATCAATCGGTCTCCAACTCGGTTGAGTGCAAAAGTTGATTCGTCTTTCGTCACGCTCTTCACGAGTTAGAGTCTTATGGCTGTTATGGCTGTTATGCCAGTGAAAAAGGAAAAGAATATATATTACATGCTAGCATTGCAGTGCACATAAGAACAACATAACTTTCCCTTTGAAGTTACAATCTTAGAAAAATGATAGTTGCGATACGGCCTACTTACCACTTTTGTAACTGATTTTCTTTCATTCTTTCAAATATTTTTATGCGTCAGTCATGTAACTAAATTCTTAAAGCCTTTACTTTCGAAATAAGGAGTGAAAGCAAATCATAAAACATTTTTATATAAGAATACCATTATAAATGAGATGTTTCAGTACATGTTATGCATCCATTTGCTATTCATTCAAAGAACTGCTTTCATTGTGGCTGAAAGATCATATCATATTATCTCGTTTATCATTTTTCAATGAGAATGAAATCTCAATGCTTTAAAATTCAATAACCATTATTTGCATTTTTATGAAATTGAAAATCAACTCAAAAATATTTAAGGCTTGCCTTCTCTCTCCTTTGTGTCTAATACATAAACTTAAAATAAATATAATCTTATCACATAAGGACATAAGGATTAGAGAAATGGCCGCATCAAAAATGCTTAAGAATAAGAGCCAAGCGGGTTCTCATATATTTATAAAATATCAACACTGCTCACTAGCAATAATTTGTCATTGGTATTGGTCATAATCCTCAAGAGGAAAAGAAAGCCATTCTATATATGTTGAAATAGTAGTATAACCACGAAATGATGTGTCGCTAGTTATAGTTGGATGACTTTTCATCTTTCTTTCATTACATTCAAAGATCAAAAAAGAGAGACATAAAGGAAGAGAAGAGTAAGTGAGTGAATGAGTGGGAGAGAGAGATAGACAGCGAGAGAGAGAGAGAAAGACAGACAGACAGAGAGAGAGAGAGAGAGAGAGAGAGAGAGAGAGAGAGAGAGAGAGAGAGAGAGAGAGTGGTGATTGCATTGTTTATACTTTCTTTTAAAACGGAAAATGATAATAAAGGATATCTCTTTTGAAAATATTTTTTATCATTCAAAATAAAATTGTAAATAATATAGAATTATAAGCAATAAATTAAAATAAAATAAATAATTGTGATCTATTGTAAATTGTGCTTTACGAGTGTGAAAAGTTAATCTGAATGATATGAATTAAAAATAGTGAGTATTGTAAGTAAATATAAATGTAAAAATTAGACTTATTAATTTGTCCTAATTTATAGCTTTTTTATTGAAACTTATTATTCTATCTTAAATACAGAAAGTGTTATTATTGAGCATCATTTCTACTTAGATGGAAAGTTTTGACAACATAACCACATTCAAAAGATAATTATTAATTATTAATCTTATTATCTCTCAATTTTTTTTATATTATATATTATTTTAATAATTGAAAGATGGCTTTCGGTATTTCATTATGAATTATAATTTATGATTATAACAGTTATTTTGAGAAATATGAGAATTTCTAACAATACAAACAATGTGAAATGTAAGATTTCAAAGAGGATTAAGTTCATACTTGTATTACCATCTAAATTAATATTTTAGTAACAGTACTGACAATGATTATAATTTAATCATTAACATATTTAACTTTTCACCGTTAATAATCAATTTCAAATATAAAAGACTGATTCATTCAAATTAAAGTAAATTCAAATGAGTTGAAAGCACTCAAATTGAAGTTATGTAAAAATTCAAAAAATTCAAAAAATTCAAAAAATTCAAAATTCAAAATTCAAAAAATTTAATAAATTGAAAAACGAAAAAATGAAATATGCTTTGTTCATTTAAAATTAAATAATGTGAAAATATTCTTAAATTAACTGAAAGTGATACGATATAACCTTAGAAAGAGAGCAATTTTGTTGTCTTTCTTAAACTTAAGTCAATATAAAGTGAGGATAACATTGTTAGCGCGCGATATACTCGACGAAAAATCTTTAGGGTTCTGTTTGTTTATAATCTCAACTTTGGAATTGAATATAATTTAATAAATTAAGTGACAAAGATCTTAAGAGAAATGAAAGATTAACAGTTTAAAATTAAAAAATAATTTTAAAGGTCTTTTCAAATTTGAAACTCTTTTCAACAATAAAGTGTTGTCTTTTAATTATAATTAAGGAAAAACTCGAAAGGAAAGAGAATGTAAATTGTTTTCTCATAGACACCGCACTTATGAATAATACTGTAACTTTCAATTGTTAGATTATTAGTTGAATACAATATAATACACGAACAGAAACTAACGTATAAGTCAGGTAAAGGTCCACAAATATACAAGACGTCAATCCCGCAAATTTCAATTATTTTAACTCATAGTTTAGATTTAAATCAGAGATAATTTAATATGAGTAATAATCGAATTTATAAACACCAAAACTGGCTTCATTTTACTGATTAAATGCTATTTTATTATTTAAAACGTTTGGTTCATAACTAAATAGGTTTTCATTTAGGTATTCATAACTGAGTGGAAGGGTGTGGGGTGTGGGGTGTGTGGGTTCGTCCAAATTGTTGTATTTAATATAATTGAAATCAATATTAAAATTATGTCTGATGAATGAATGCATTATGCAATGAATGATAAGTGAATCTTAGGATATTTCTATTAATATACTGTTTTTGCATTTATATCAGCTTCACTTTCATTTGCATTCATGAAAAGATTCGTTTCTATACTTTAGACCTAATTTTGACTTTAGATCCCTTTCAATGCATAATAAATAAAAATTCAATTCTAAATAAATATTTTACTAAATCAATTGCATGAATACAAACTGAAAAGTTATGATTTATTTAAATTTGTCTGATTTAGTGATTAACGTTTTAAGTGCTTAACTCAAAATTTTTAAATAATTTTAAAAAAATAAAAAATAGTTTGAGTGATTTTAATTTCAATTAATTGGATTCTTATGTTAGAAAAATTAATTACCCGGAAATAAATCATTCACAAAGAGTGAAAATAAAAAAAATTGCTCTTTCAATTCTTAAGAGATTTCGTTTATTACCATTTTCTATAACAAATTTTAATATATATCTTATTTTTTATGCGTTAAAACTGTAAAAATATTTCTTTGAAGAACGAAAAATAGATGAAATATTATATAAAATATGTTTGAAATGTAAATTACAATTAAATAACAAATCTGTTATCTTTAGAGCAAATGTAATGACTAAATAGAAAATTGATTGTTTGATTAGACATAAGCTATAAACTGCTTCTAACTTATAATACTTATACTAATGGTTTATAAATGAAACAAATGTTTTTTATTTCTTAACAAAACATAAAACTCTCAACGAAATGCACTTTTTTTATCTTCAGATTCTTTATTTCAATTACAGAACGAATTGACAAAAAACAAAATATTTTTTCATTATTTTATTTTGAATGTTATATAAAATAAATTGTGAAAAGTTATGAAATAATCAACATTTTGCTTATTTTACTTGAGATAACGAAAACTAATAGCTTAAAGAAATTAATTAAAGATAAAATAATATAAAAATAAATAATAATAAAAGGTTTTAAAAAGTAGAAGTTTCCAAAACAAAAATTTTAATATTTGGAAGGAATATACATTATTTTTATATGAAATCCTATTTCAAAATATTCAAATGCTGACATTGCAAGTGCCCAGTTGTTCAATTAACAGCGTTCAGATCAGTGTAGTCGAAAGAATTTTTTGCTTGGGGGGGGGGCTAAAATTCTAAAATTACTTTTTTTTATAGTTTTAAATGCAACCAGACGTGTACTTAACCAGTGAAAATCTTTTGGGGGGTGCTACAGCTCCCCCAGCCCCCAGGTAGCTACGGCTGTGTTTCAGGCATTCACAGTATTTGAAAAACTAATACGTTGATAAAAAATTTATAATTTAAATTTCGTTCACATTTAAAAAACAGAAAGATTTAAAGGAAAAAATAGATAAATGGATAATACTTTTCAAAAATTAAATTGGAAATGTAAATATAACTACAATAATAATTTCTATAACTCATTGACCCCAAAATAATGTAATAGAAATAAACCGATCCGTATATATTAACTACAATGATATAAGAATGTCGAATATTCTTAATATTTTCCGTATTGAAAACAATAAAATTCAAATTAAATATTATAAAAATTTTACGAATTTTGAAATTCTTTTATACAAATCAATGAATTGATTTTGATTCCAAGGATAATAAAACAGCGATTGAATGTCATGAAATTGGATGTAACAAAATAACATCTTCGGAAATAATACATATAGAATATACTTAAGCACACAATTCTGTAAATAACTTTTCAAAATAGTGACATAATTCGACTCAATAGTAGAGGTGATAAGACTTTATCAATTCGTAGAATCTTTATTCCTTTCTTTTGAAAACATATCACTAATAAACTTACAGCTAAAGTTACAAACATCCACAAAAAGTCTTTATTTGTATTACTTGAATAGTTTTACTGAAAAAACTAATAATTAAACTTAACTTAGTTATCACAATTTTAAATTACAACACATTTTACAATATTTATATTCAAAATAATCAATCACTTACTCTTGATTGTAAATACATGTACAGTGATAGTCATATTCATTGCATATTGTCTGCAACACATCAACAAATTTATCATGAAGATGTTATACATTCA
>JAUJYU010000837.1:0-11025 GCA_033995675.1 Nothrus silvestris
CAGAGATTAGATAGTTATTAAACATTCAAAAATAGTGTATTACTAATGATAATATTGTAAATTTAGAACTATTTAATGAAATTAATTTTTTTGTTCCGAGTATTTCGGCCGAATTCGTGAAAAATCCTTTGGGCTATTGCTTAGCCCGAATAGTCCATGCACTAAATATAATATAGAAGTCGATTGTGGCGCTCACGAACTTTTAAGGTAACTTCATATACAAGAATATCACGATAGCCAACAATTGATTAAAGGTACTCGAGCTCAGCATATTTAGTAGAGCTACTGGTTCTTGTGCTAGAAGATACAAACAACCTATAAGATATGATATGATACAGTATAACCTCGATTTTGGCAACTCGGATTATGGCAAAATTCGATTATAGCAACTGATTTTTAAAGCCCAGGCAGCTCCTGTAGGGTCTATAATGTTAAAGTGTTCGGATTATGGCAACCCCGGTTATGGCAAAACCTCGATTATAGCAATAGACTTTCAAAGCCAGTATAGCATTAATAGTACCCGATTTTGGCAAAAATGTTTCTAACTTTGTTACAGTGCATAGATTTTTAGGCAATTATTCAGAAAATCCGTTAAACTGAAGATAAAATTTATTCTTAGGAATATAAGCATATAATTGTTTATGTTATTAGGAAATAGTTATTCAATAGAAATATTCTCATTAGATAATATGTGTTAAAATGAAGAATATTACATTAAATAAGTAATACAATTGAAAGTATTACACCAACTATAGACATAGTAATCTTTAAAATGATCTGCATTGTTTATCTAGAATTTGAAAAAGGGTTTCATTCAATTTATACTGTAATTAAATTAGTTGTAATAGTTATTGTCACAGCATAACTATTGAAATGTGGTTATAAGTGGTTAAAGTCTATTCTATTAATTTTAACGATAATTTAAGTTAGTCTTTATTAATCTGTTTGATTAAATGAAATAGTAAATAATACAATGTGTATTTATACGAATATGTTCAATAATGGCAGAATATATGATTTAAATCTATTAATGTTATCTCATTATGGCAAACCCCGATTATGGCAACTAATTTTTACAGCCCAAACGACTTGTCACAATCGGGGTTATACTGTATTAATATGTTCGGCACAGTACTTTTTACTACCTTCCTATGGGGGATAATCTGTCTACCCCTTCCCCCTATTCTGAATTCCTGCTTTTGAATTATTTGTGAAAGAATTTTGTAAAAATTGCGTTTAAGACCTCTCCACCCGATACATGTCATACACACCAATATTTGACTCATTTATTATTTTATTTATCATTTAAAAAGTTTTATAATTTAAGTCAGATTTAAATTATGATTAATCGATAATAAAATGATTTTAACAGTTTTACAATATATATAAATTACGGGTATATTTAATTATTTGTATTATAAGAAAATTAAATCTTTAACTAATGATAAAATAAGTTTAATTTATTAATTGGTTTGTTTGTTGTCTTAATTTAATGACATTTTCAATCCATTCTCTACTAACTGGAGAGCCATTCGAGAGTCCAATTGATCTCAATGTCTGACAAGTAATGGAAAGAAGATCTACATTGAATTGTGGTATTCGTTTCGCCAATCGTTGTCTTTCATTGGAGTAGTGATTGATTGGGTTTTGAAAGGTTTGCGTGATTTTCTCGCAAAACTCTTGTGACGATTGATTTGTTTGGACTCCCAATCGATTGCTTTCCAAACTGTCGTTAATTGGTTTTTGGTTCCAATGATTACTCTTTTTGTTAATCATTTTAATAGTGATTGTCTTAGAAGTGATTCCATTCGCAAATATTCCATAATTACAACAATTATTCGATGATTTCTTCCGTTTTCGGCATTGTTTCAAAATTTGTTCATTTGATTGGATTTGATTGAAATCGCATTTTTTGATTCCATATCTGTTTTCATATAATTGAATCCCATTTTGTTTAATACGTTTTCTTCGATTCGATCTTTTATTCAATAAATTAAATGAATTATAATTTTGACGAAAATCACAATTCAAACTCATTTTAGAAGATATTAAACGAGAGCTTAAGACTCAATATTTGGAGACAATAAAACACTATTAACGATACGTAGCGTTTAATTAAATACTGTATTGATATTCATTTGAAATACAGTACAATACAGTACTGCAGAGAAATGACATTAACATATTATCCATTAATAACGTTATACTAACTCAAACATTAGTTTACTTTATGATAAAGAATAATAATAATAATAATAATAATAATAATAATAATAAGGAATTTAAAATCTTTCAATCTTCTGGCAGGTCTTGTCGGGTTAGGTCTGGTCGGGTTAGGTCTGGTCGGGCCTCAAACTTGGGGTCGATTGAGACCTATAGTTTGCTTCACATAAGTTTAATAGAGTAAGCATTTAGGACGTCATTTATGGAGAGCTCTAATAATTGCAAATCTTAAAACACGTGCAAATATTTGGTATTTATTCTAAATAGTAATCGTTCTAAATATTGATTACAAATATTAATTAATTTATTACAATTAATAAATATTAAAAATAATTAGTTTCAAAGCTTAAGGCATTCATTTATAATATAATTAACGAAAAGGATGTCTCGTATTCTTAATGACGACGTTTTGATAGAAGTGTTGAGTTATCTCTCAATCGAAGATTTACTCAAATGTGAGACAATTTGCAGACAACTGAAGAACTGCTCGAATCAGGTTTTGAAACAACAAAACTGCTTTCGCATTGGTTTTGGTCTGAAATACAAATGCTTTGATAGAAGACATTCAGCACTTGTTTTAGATATTAATAAAGCGATTATTAATATTAGAAACAATTGGATCCAAAGCGGAAGAGACTTAAAGGCCAGTAAAATGTCTTTAAAGCCTTTGTTTAGCAAATGTGTGAACGTTTACTCTCTAGAAATCGATGACATTATAATCAATGAAAATGTGATCAAATTTTTGCATAAAATGCTTAAGAATTTAATTTGTTTAAGAATTGGTACTTTGGATACAATTAGCAATAATTACGGTTTAGTTTATAAACAATTTGCTAAATATTTTGGTCAACAATTAATTCATTTGCATTTGAGCGCACTTTATATCGATTTGGAAGACATTGAAGTAATGAAAGAGTTTCCATCATTAGAAGACTTGTCTATAACTAATTTCGACTCCATTTCTATACCATTGAAGCGATTGTGCGATAGTTTTGCAAATAATATTCAAAAAATAATGATTTCATTTGACAGCAAAACAACAATCGATGATTTAAATGAGTTTCTAATGCATAAAAATACTAAAAATATCGTTCATTTATTCTTTGAAAGTCTTTCTCTTTTGGAAGAATCAATCGATCGAAATGTTGTCTTTTCAATGATTTGTAAGAATTTGAATCGTTTGGAAAATCTCTCTTTAATTAATGTTGTCTTTGGAACTATTGATCCCATTATTAGTTCAAATGTATTGAAATATTTTGAGTTGAAAGTGAAGTTTCGAACATTTATAAGCTTTTCATCACTTGGCTTAACGTCTTTGCCAACAATTGATTCATTATCTCTTGATTTAATTGATTTAAAGCCATGGAGTGTACAAAAGATACACAATTTATTTCCAAATTTAAATGAGTTATCACTAAACGATTGTCGCTTTTTGTGCCAATGCGTTAATCCATGCAATGATTGTATGAGTTGTGCCCAAAGCTGTTTTACTTCAATTTCAATGTTAAGCCATTTGGAAGTGATTCGTTTAAGTGTTTCAATGCGTTTAACTCTTCAGTTTGGGGTTCAATTGAACTCATTTGCAATGCTGTCTCACATCCAATTACCAACTTTTCAGTGCGACGCAAAACTTCTCAATCAATTCATTCACTTTTGCATTACTTATTCACAAATACATAATAACAGATGGATTACTGTTAGTCTTGAAGAACATTTAATTGATTTCATTTACAATAAGAAAGTTATGCCTAAAAACTTACGGATTGTTAAACTTAATTGACGTTAAATATAATTATCATTTATTTGAATCTGTGTTATATTATAAATATATTGTTTACAATTGATTGTCAACTCATCTAATTAGTGATAATTGTATTGTATAACTATTTTCTTCATATACAGCGATAAACAATGTATAAGTAATTCTTATTCATTAAATTATTATTTTGAAAAACTTTAATAGAAATCGATAATTAAAATTAAAGCTAAACTTTACTAAATTAATATTAAAGAAATGCTTAATATTATCAGTGCGTATGACAGAGCCCGAGCTTACTGTCCATTTGTCTTAATTAAGTGAAAATAAAATTACTTTTGGCTCTAATGTTCTGCAAAAGAAATGTTTGTAAAAATGTGTGAATTTCAAGAATTTAAGTTTGCTTTTAGTTTGAATTGAAAAAAGTTTTGAAAACTTTTTTAATATATCATAGATGTCAGCATTTGGAATAAAGTTAACATACAATTTAAGTTTGAATAGATTGAGAACATTCATTCAGACAAGTTTATTAAAATAAGTACTATTTTATTAATAACTATTATTTGCACAGTGAGTGCCCACACCTGCCCCACAATATTTCACTATAATATCACAAATAGTAATTTACAATTCATTCAAATTAATTCAATGAATTTTTTGTTTATTGTTAAGTTTAAGGCAATAAATGGCAATTTTATTGTATTTGAAATAAATTTTGACATGAATTCTTATTTTTAAACAGAATATTCCATATTTGTTGTAAAAATGTTTAAAATGTGAATAAAAACACTTTAAATTATTAATCCTTAAACTTTTGATAACTTTTTTTCTAAATATGTTTTAGATTTAAACAAATGTTTTAATTTGAAACAAATGATAAAGTTTGACAAAATGATCAATTAATTGATTATAAATATGTGAATTACGTATATAATTAACGGAATTAAAAAACTGATAAATCAAAAGAGATGACAGAAATCATAAGTTAATATTAATATGAATACATTTTACATTTTAATTAATTGAACGGTTCGTAAAATAGAGTGCATTTGTACTGAAGTAGTACTCAATGCACTCAATGATAAATTATATTCTCTCCGGTTATGATTCTTAAAGAAAAAGGAAATACATTTTATGGGCGGAAAAAACTATAAAACACTACATAGTATTCCACAAAATAAATTTTCAATGAGAAAAGAATAAAGAAAATTGTTAAACATGTTATTAGGAGTTAGACTACAATTATGATTGAGGGCTAGAAAATGAGCCCAAAAATGCATTACTATTTGCCGTTTAAAAGTTATTACCAGTACTCAAATTGATATAAGAGGTGATACTGAGAGAGCGAGAGAGGGAGAGAGAGAGAGAGAGCAAGAGAGAGAGAGAGAGAGAGAGACTACTGTTTAGAGTCAATTACCTGTAGTATTAGAACTGTATTTACTTCACATAAGTCAACAGCTCGTGTAACTTAACTTAATAATGGATTCAAAATAACTTAAGTCGGAAAATAAATCAAATTTAACTGCTATATAAATTTTAAGCTTAAATTCTCTGAAAATTTTAGAAATAATGAGTTAAACAAATAAATAGGTTTTAGATTTAAATTAGTTTCTTTCTATAGCTTAAAATCTCTAACCGAAAGGTATATTTTATTTTCTAACAAAGACTCGAACTATAAAATAAAGTCTAACAGATTGTTGCAAAGGCTGACGTCAAGCGACAAATATTTCATAACTTTTGGGTAAGAATATAGCGTATTATAACTCGTGTCGATTAATCCATAGGTGAGGTATACCTGAGGTATATTACAACCGACTTCTAACCTGAACGTAAGTCCAGGTGCAACTGAAATGACCTTCAAAGCCGAATTCACCTAAACTATTGATATATAACTATAAAACTGTTACAAACAGTGCTTCCACTGACTCAGCTGTCGATAGATTAACTTCCATCGACACAACTGTTCACATCTGAAGGTCTGTCCTCTGATCATCTGTTTTGAACCACCTGTCCATCTGTTTTTAAATAACTACCTATGAAAAAAATTAAACCGTCTTTTCCCTCTTCCTCTTTTCAATGATCTCTATATTTCCCTCACTTTTCAACAGGAAGTTTCTCTTCTTTGAGCCAAAAAAGAAGGAAAAACAACAAAAGAGTTTTCTTTTTCATTCATAAAAAAATTTCTGAGAAATGCAACTTTTGGACTCATTGGAAGAGATCGAGAACGAGTCGCAACATATATTTGGCGGACAAGTGAGAACTCAGCCAAAGGCTGTCTTATGTTGAATCACAACTTCTATAATGAGGAAATAATTCAAATATTTATGGGAAACGTCTCATCGATTGGATTACTACCAAATTATTGCCAGTATTACTATGTTTTTAAATAACTATAATTAACTTAAATTTCTTTTTTTGTAAGACAGGAAACAAACTATACGAACAAAGGGTTGAAAATCTCAAACTCTTAGTAAAGTTTCAATAAGTGAAAACTCATTGAAGTTAAATTAGTTTTTGATTCAAATTTAATGCTCTTTAGTATTGTCTATCAATCAATATTAAACAAATAGGAAAAGACTAAATAAATGTTTTTTCTGTTACGTATAGAAGTGATAACACATTTTCCAAACCCATACTATTGAATACGCGCTATTGAATTCCTTAACCAAATATCGACATTAAATAATGGTATGTCTAAACTTTATGCTAAACTTCTTGTAGGTTGAAATGAGGGGATCAATAAAGAATGGCATCACTGCTGTTGAACAGGTCTTGTAGTAAAGCATAGAGTGGTTAATGAGATGAGAGGGATGTGGACCACGACTACTGCTTTAAAGGGAATGCGAACGCGGGATACCTGTGACTGAATATTTTACTTGAAATATTTGTGGAACTGTTAAGACTGCAATTTGAATCAAAAGCTGCTCAAAGCTATGTCAGTGCCTGAAACGCCTTTTTCTCATTTTTCTTAATTTTTCGGTCGAGTCTTAGGGTTAAAATTGATTGTTTCATACCTTGTATTTACACATGTTCTCAAAATTTGGAGCCATTTGTCCTTTACTAATGCCGTCCCTATAGTATGTATGCATTGGTTTCATCACTTTTACCGATTCATCATTTGCTCAATTTTTATGAGTTGTAAACTTTGTCTTCTTTTTCAATAGAAGACAATAAGCGATTCAATTATAACTAGTGTTGTATTCGTTCCATGTTTTCTAATTCCGTTCCGTTCCTATTCCGTTCTTTCGAGCTATTTTAAGTTTCGTTCCGTTCCGTTCCCGTTCCGTTCCCAGGAACGAATACAACACTAATTATAACTTATTAAATAATAGATTGTAATCAAAATGATTAACATTGAAAAGCATTTGAATTAAACAAATAAAAGATTGATGACTGAAATGAATGAGAAATTATGATCATAAAGGGTGTTATTCGACAATTGATGTCGAAATACAGAACTATTGGTTCTATTACTGAAGTGATGCGCTCTTAAGCCTAACAACAGAAAAAAGTAAACTCAACTCGTCTGACATTTAAAAAGGGTTCGACGTGTAGTGTTTGCGCTTGAAATGAGTTGAAATCATTTACGAGTCTGAAACCGATCGATCTTTAGCTGAAAGACTATAAGCAGAGCCGACACTCATTGCAAATGTTATTTCCATAGAAACGATAGACTTTATGAGAAAAATGGTTCAAATATAGCGCAAACTTATTATTGCAGAACAACTCTCACAATCAGAATATAAGCATCTATGAGAAGACTCTGTGAAGTGAGTCTTAGACAAGTTTGGGATTAAACACAATTAGGATAAGAAAGAAAAATGATATCTCTAGTCGACAGATAGCAGACATTTGCGAAGTTTGGAAAAATTGTATTCTATCGTTAAAATCTAATTAATTTTTGTGAAAATTTTCCTATTAGTAGTCATTAATCTGTCTATAATGTACGGTCACGTCTCCAACAGTCTTCGTTTTTTACGCTCACTAAACACTTAACTCTTCTTTCATTCTCTCAATATCTCAATCTCTTCTCAATGTCATCCAGTTTTCAATGCAATGCAATGTCTGGCTATTGATCTTTGCGGTGAAAACATGGAAAACATGGAGAATAAGCACAAAAAATCATTATCAAAATAGTGCGACACCAAACACACCAATGAAACAAAAAATTCTTTTTGAAGGGCAAACATTCGTCTAAACATTCGTCTGATAAACACGAGTCTCAAATTATATATAAATCCCTTTTTTATTTCACCAGATCTTCCAACTCGAGCCCACATTTCTTGCTCTTATCAAAACTTCAAATATATGGAGATCAGGTCAACAACAAAAAATCTTATAATAGTTAACTCCTGTTATCCATTAAAAGACTTATAAAACTTTAGTTAAGGTGTGCCTCAAATCAATGACTCAATTATTTTTTTTCTAAGAAAAAGTTATGTTTAAATCCAATTAATTTTGAAAATTTGAAACTTCAAGTTTACAACTGAATTAAATGTGAATCATTCGTGTAGTCTATCCAACAATTTAGAGAATGAGTACTTATAAGGGAAGATTGGTTTGCATAAAGCAAAGGCATAAACTAGTTTAATAGGCAATAGTTGAGACGCACACATAACTGAAGGGCCAAATATTTCGGCTAAAGATGTCATAAAGTGGGTGCGCTCTCACAGCGCTCTCAGAGAAAAATGTAAAACAAGCGCATACTTAATATTTAAGTTGCATTAACTGGAAGGCAAAGGAGGAGTAATGACCAAATTCGGCTGAATTTCGATCAGTTCAAAGTCAAGTTCAGTGTTAGAAAAGCTTCAATTTCTAAATATTGTTTTCAGGCATTTTCCGCCTTTCGGGTTATTGAGAGCATACAAGTTGACAACAATTAATGATCACTTTTATAGCATAGCAAAACATATACTCAATTATAATTCTTTATACACATTTTCAACAAAAGTTTTATATTTGAATAAACAATAATATAGTTGTGACGACAGATTATATTATCAGTAAATTCCATGTAAAACACCATTCTTTTGGATGTCAGCCAATAGTCAGTCAATTATTTTATTATAGCGTCGCGACTATACAAAACCATCTGCAAAATGATTCCACAAAATATTTCTCTTATCCCAACTTTTATTGCATAATATAAGTACAAATACCATCAATAATATAATGCATACTCTAGTTCTTAATTATGTTTTTTGGTTGTTTTATAGCAGTCATAGAAGCATATAATCTCTACAATGGATTATTATTTGTAATCTAACTTAAATTAATTAAATTCCAATAATTATTGAGCCTTTATAAAAAAAATTCCAATATTTGTTGTAACTTTTTTTTACAAAATTAACTAAATATTAGTAGAGAAATAATGACACTTAAACTCTATAAATTCAAGTGAATTGTAAAACGTATTTCTGATAATAAGCTGACAATAAGTAGCGAAATTACAAAAATATGATACTTAAAACTTAAGGTTTAGCCATTATCCTCATCTCAGAAACCGGTCAGAATCAGTGCCGTAGCTAGCTATGGGGACAGGGGGGCCATGGCCCCCAGAAATTTTTGACCATTTAAGTGTAGATCTGTGGGGTATAGGATTTAATATGCGGCTATACATAATAAACATGTGTTGGCCCCCTCAGACCTAAAATGCTGACTACAGCACTGGTGAGAATCGCTCCTCTATGACATAAGAGATGCCATAAATGGTAATGTTTTTACTATTATTATTGTAATGAAAGCAAAATGATTGGATTTCAGGCTAATGTAGAAATAGGTTTTTATTTACAAGAATTCTTTTGATAGTGTAAAATGAATGGGCGTAAGAGCTGATTAAACGGAGACAAAACTCAAAGCAGGCTTCCATTCGATAAGAAGAGTCCTCAAAACTGCGTAAATATCATTTATATTTAAAGGCTATCACTGAAAACTGATATTACAATAAGTTATATTACTGTTAACGTGTATCACAATTGAATGGCATGTAATTATGTGGCGCCTAAAGTCTTATCCGTAATGTTGTGTTTTTGCGTCAATAACTAAGTTATTTGAATCTTTATTCCTATCTTTTCCAGCTTTTAATACCTGATATATTGACTTTTGAATTTGCTTTCAATCCATGCAATCATTCAATATTTAACTAATCGTAATGTTTATAATACTAGAACTTCGCTCAATATTTAGAGCGATTAAACTGTATCTCAGTATTTATGTTTCAATAATAGTTCTCAATGATATACTTTCAACACAAACACAATCATGTCATTCATTTAGTTGAGACCTCACTTGATTCACAACTTTCGAGAGATCGATGAGAACCTCTTTTCGGCTAAATGTCAACAATATTTTCAATTTATTCATATATTCAGTACTAATCGATCTTTATTTGTTAAATATTTGTCTCAATTCAATGAACAAACATAATAGTGAATCATATAATTCATTCAATTTCAATACTTCTCTGTTTTATAGACTTTATCACCACTTATAAGAGCTGAAGCCAACACACACAGTCTTATACTTTTTAGAAACTTTTTTAGAAACTAATTCATAATTTTTTTAAAATTCGTTTTTAAAACTATTGATTCTAAAAAAATCCTTCACTTTTTTTAATTTAAATGATTTTTAGTTTATTTGTTTACTCAAATTTACCTTAAATTTGAGCTCAAAAGAAAAATTTGAGGAACAAATGTCCAAAAAGCTCACCAAAACTTTTATTGTGAATGAATGACAACTTGTTTATCATTACTCCGCAAATAGTTGTTGAGAATATTGCGCAATAAAAATATTATTTTTCATTGACTTCAATTATAATATAGATTTACATTTAAATGAGAGCCTAATTGTTATATAAAAGAACAGTTAATCTTTTTTAATTTAATTTGTGAATCAAATAACAGAAGCAAAACTAATTTATTTGACTAAAAGTACTTTTACTTTGAATATGACATCAAAATTGTAATAATAAATAAGGAAAATGAAATACAATTCTCTGTAGAATAAAAAAACGATCCGCGCACTTATGAAAACAAATTTTCTTTTTA
>JAUJYU010000838.1:0-11016 GCA_033995675.1 Nothrus silvestris
ATACTAGGATTGCTTACTGATCGGATCCTGAGGTTTTGTGCTCGACATTGATAGAGCCGACTGAAGCATCGGTAAAAATATTTTAGGCCACAAGATTGCAAAACAACATACTACTATAGCAAGGATACATATGCTTTTACTTCTGGTTAATTTGGTTGTAGCCATATTTTATATTAAATAAATAATTATTATTATTATGTAATTTAATTCACTGCTACCCTATTTTGACACGAGATTCCAATATATTGTATGTGTTTAAGAGTTTGTTCTATATTAAGATCAAAATCGATAAATACGTTAGTCTGAAAAACGCATAGCGACGCTCTTTGAATGCCACTCTATATCTTATATTAGGATTGAGTCTCAACAGTTGATTTCTGTCACATAAGATGTCAAAAATAATATTTACTCATCTCTAATAAATTAATTGTGAATTAAGATAAGACTTAATTGAATAAACAAAATTACTTGATATCGTTCTCATTTCTAATGAAAGAATTGAAAAACTAACAATATTAAGAATTAAAAGATATATATCTCAAAATCAACATCATCATCTAAGTTATATAAGTTAAAGTATAAAGTATAATATTAGCGAATAATCAATTCCTTACTAAATTATAGCTTTGTTACATCATTACTGTCCGTTACATAACGTGACAATAAACCATACTAATAACTAAACACTTGGTTATAAGCAAATGCTTATTTCCGTCAAAATTTTGTTTTCATGTAATGATTGCTTATTTTTGTACTAATAATAAATAGTCAGTAAAAAAATTTCATTAATTATTGATCAATTAATTCCCAAATTCAGGAGATTTTTTGACTATACTTTTAGATTAGATAACTTTAGACTTATCTAATAAAACACTTCATTTTTAAACTACTCATTTGTAGTATAACTAAAGCTTTGATATACTATTGAATAAGTGAAGTGAATCCTTAAAATATTTATTAAGGATTAATTGATAATTGACTAAATATTGATTCAATAATGGTTATTCAAATCATTTAAATTGATAGATTATGATAGAAATCTTTTAAAATATAAATATGCATAATATCGTACAAATAATTATAAAATTTTGAAACAATGCTTAAATAATAAAGTGATTTATGATGAAGAGGTTTGAAAGGGATTTAATTGAATCTTCATGATAAGAATTCATGCTTACAGGGTATTTGCTTATTATCCGGAGCCCAAAAATAATAATAATTGAAATTGGCTTAAAGTAAATGCAAGTTATTTAGGCTTAACGTTAATAAAAATAAAAATAGCGACGAGAATATCACTAAAATGAAATTCAAGAATAAATTGGATTGTCTTAGAATTCCTAATAAAAATTGAAAGTAAAAGCAAAATAAGAATTCAAATGAAATAAAAAGTTGTAATACAATATGTAATTCAATGGAACCTACATTGCTATCATCAACATTGAAGTAAATTAAATATTGATTAGAATGAATGCTTAACATTCAAAATATAATATAAGATTCTGTTACATGAATTTAATGCAATAAAGTTGGCATAATATGACAATTTGGTTATATGAAACTAGCTTTATAGTTGAAATATCCTTGCACCTTTTTTATGATAATTGAACTTTTAGGACTACAATAACTGCATGTAATATATTATAAGCAATTCATTTAAATTAAAATAACTTATATTTTTGCTGAAATCGCAATCGAATCCAAAGGACTTAATCAGCAAAAATGGGAAAAAGTTAAGATAGTTGTAAGAAATATGATAAAAGATTATTTATTTAAAATGATTTATTTAATTATTCGCATTGACTGACTTTCAAGAATAGAGCAAAGAGTTGTATTATTAATGAGTTAAACAGACGAAACTGTCACACTTGTAGGCATTGATGCCATAAATACTTCAGTGCTTCTAATTCTTCGATAACAGAACTAAATGAACCGCAAAACAAATGCTTCACTAACTTAAAGTAATGAAGAGTCTGAGTTTGTATGCTTTTTAAATGTTAATGAGTTTTACTATTTTTTTGTTCACTATTTTATTTGTCAAATCATATTTCAGAACAATATTTGAAATTAAATACAATATTTATGAAATTCATAAATATAAAAGTAGACAAATATAATAAGAAATCGAAATTTTACTTAAATTTTATTTTAAGCTTATAATAAGTTATAATAATCTTAATAGTGAAAGGCTAGAAGACATAATTTTATACAAGTTATCACCACTTTCTAAATAACTATTAAATTGTTAATACAATTAAACATATGTTTACTATGGATAACAATATTAAGTATTATTAATAATATAGCGGCACTTGTGAGGAGCATTATTACAGATGATGGACTGGACGGGACGTATCATCGTTAAATTCGGACTTAAGTTAACTTATTGGAAAAGCAATATTGAGCTTATCATTAGAGATGGACATATTTATTGTAATGGAAATAATAAGTTAATCTAGCTTAAAAATGATGGTACATTTTTACAATTAGATTTTAATCAAAATAAAAGGAATATTCTATTGCTGCAAACTTACCATCTTTACTTATCATAATTCTTACTATATTTAAACAAGTTATCTTTCAATACTTTTAATTTAAAAACTTAATCGCATTTAAATTGTAAATTACATTAAACGCGTATATTTTGAAAATTTTCTTAGAAATGTTAGTATTTTAATCACATTTAAGAGAACTTTTCTCTATTTGTTTTATATAAATTTGTATAAACTGTTTCAGTGTTTCGACTTTGATATCATTTTCATCAAACACTAGAACTTGATTCTCATCGATATCTATTTCATTTTTAATTACAAAAATAAGGGAGTGTTGGAAGTCTTGTTGATGATTGAATTCACTGATATCTATTTCCATTCCATCCTTTTTAGGCGAATGAATGAAACTGAGAAGGTCTTCAAGTGAAACAATTTTGATAGCATTTTTGCTTTTAGTGACCTTTATTTTGAGTTTGGTTTGGTTCGGTTCGACTTTAATCTCAACTAATTTATTGATGAGTCGGAAGTAATTAATAAAATTATTATTCACGTCATCATAACCGCAATTATTAGGCAATTGGTCGAGATCTTTGCGCTTTGAATTACTTTTCACTAAATTGATGGCAATGTAATTGAAATGGAAGTTTACAAAACTTGGCGCTTGTTTAAGGTATAGGCAGTTGCGGAACATATTTATTCGATTGGGGATTAGATTAACGATGAAAACTTTTTTAGTTTCTTCGACTACATGTCTATCAATTTCTTTTGTAATCAATCCTAAAACCCAATTATTAGTAACAATGTTGGCGTAGAGAAGCATTTTTGTCTTTAAGTCATCGCTAGCACTGCTTTTAATGCTAGTCTCCGAAATATTTATTTCCCTCGACTCGTGTCCGTCTTCATTACCATTCGCTGACTTTATGGACCTCTTCTCAGTCGTCAGCTTTTTGATACGTTTTCCAATATTATCTAAAATAAGTTTTTCTACATCTATATAGTGATAGACATATCCAGTTAGAGAATCTGTGTTTTCACGAGATTCACATCTCTGTAACAATTCCCATATGAACTCGCCTTTATTCGAACCCGAACCACCTTTAAGGATAATATGGTTATTATAATAATCTCATCAATCTTTGACTCATACATCTTTCATTTCACATATACAGTACACCACATATACAGTACTTGTTTCATTTCACATATACAGTACTTCTTTCATTTCACACATACAGTACACCACATATACAGTACATCACATATACAGTACTCTTAACTTATATAAAATATTCGAAAAGTTTACGACATTTCAAAAGCTCATAAAGAAATGATAGAAAACTTGCAAAACTAAAAGCTAGATATGAATGAAGAAAATCTATTGTATAAAAGCTATTGCAAGACTTGATATAATGCAAAAAATACAAACCAAATATAAAAATGCATTTTGGATTTGGGTTGTCGTCATCTGTGAAATATGTATTCAAATTAGGAATGTCCACAACTTGGATATTAGCAGATGAGATAGGCTTCGATGAATCGATAATACGACTATGAACTTTGCTAAGAGCACATCCCATTCTATTTGATGGTGAATAGGGCAAAGCCACAGGTGACACAACACCAAATCTTATTTCAGTTGCACTATAGAGATATTCCGCGAAGTCTTTCACTTCAATCAATAAGACAACTATTGTGTCATCTCTGAATGCACTCAAGAGATCAAATAGACTTCTATCAAACCTACTTTGTTCTTTATATATCGACAATACTATATATAACTTAGTTTGGATTTTCATATCTTTAATGATCGATCAGAAGGTAACTTACAATACGATTGTTAGAAAATATTATAGTTCACTGTATGTCAATTCACAAATTAAGTTTATGTGGTTAGTTATCGATTTTATGTGTTTGACCTTTAAATTATAAAAATAATACTATTTTCATCTTTTTCATTTACTATACATTATATTCAAATTTTTTCAAGAACTCAATAGAATTAAGTAATCGTAACAATCATTATAGAAAAGCAATTCGTTATAATTTTTTTGAATTTACTATTGGTTCCCCGTCAAAATGTCGCGGCTTAATAAAGTCTCCCGTCAAAATGTCGATGGTTAATAATGTCGCTGAATAAAATTTTCATATATTATGATATTATGAAATGTGAAATTTTATTAAGCTTATTCAATGTTTATGTGCTAAATAAATTTTAATGATTAGTAATAACACTTTCATAATATAAAAGTCTTTATTTAACAAGTTGAGTTGTTTTTTCCTTTAAAATCTTGTTAAATATTGAAAAATTGGACTTATATTATGCAAGTGTTATTATTCTAACCTAACCAAATCTAACCTAACCTTACCATACCTAAACTAACCTAACCTAACCTTACCAAACCTAACCTAACCTAAATAATATATGAAAATTCGATTCGGCGACATTTTTAACCATCAACATTTTGACGCGCGACATTATTACACCGCGACATTTTGACGTGTACCCGACATAAATATCATCAAATATTAAACATTTTCTATTCCAGTAAATACCACACAAAAGATATTAAGTAATGATATTATCGAAACAGTTAATAAATAGTTAGAAATTTGTGATAAAGCATTTCTGATGACCCAATGCGGTTACATATTGAGTAATTACTTAATAATTAAATATATTAATTGAAAAACTATTACTTTCGCTCATCATTTAAACAAGAATTACACCTATTATGACAGTGTCACAAATCATGGCTATTATTAGACAATTTGATCAGACTTAGAGGCAAAGTCTCTATTTTAATTATATGGTAGGCTATACAACTCCACCATTGTATTAAAGCCAATAATATTTACATTTTCTGTTTATATTCATTCCTACTTTAGCTTTACTTTATATTCTCATATATTAAATATGAAAATGATTTTTATGTATAAAACGACACCTTTTTTAACTTATTGTTAATAATAAAGGGATCTTCATTGAGAGCTATATATGTCATAATGAAGACACGACTTCTATTTTTTATTTTGATAAATATATTTTTGCAAAAATCTATTTAAGGATTAACACCAAAAAAAGATGAAGTTTGAGGAACAATATATCAAACCTCAAAAACTAATTTCTCTATTTAAACGTCTAAAAAATTGGAAATTTATTTATAATTTTAAAGTATTTTCATTTAAAGTATTCTTGAATACAATATTTACTATAGATTTGTTTAATTTAAAGACCAGTTATCCTCATTTCAAAAATCCCTGAGTCTTATGTTTTTTTAATGATTTTTATCTGAAAGAATTACACGATTTCGAAAAACATATAAAAGAGATTTTAATGACTATTTATTTGACTTGAAAAACATTTCAACATAAAAATCGATCAAATCTCTAAACAATACAATGAGATGTGGAAAACCCCAAACATTCACTATTTATCAAATTAAAAATCAGGGGATTTAATCAGAAATAACAATAATTAAAATATGTTTACTTTCCATCCTTATGTTTATCTTTCTTCTTATTCTTAACTTTTCTATCATTTGTATCTTTTAATTGTTTTTCATTAATATCTGTATTCCTGAAGCCATTGCTTTGAATGCGTTTCACTTTTTTCTTCAAGTTTTGGATATCTATTTGAGGCGTTTCTTCAGCCGATTCTTTAGCCGAAACATTAGTCAACTCTTGTGGCGGAACAAAAGGTGCGCTTCTTTTCTGTTGTCGCTTCACTTCCGCCTCAACTTTTTTAGTGAACTTTTCTTTCATTCTTTTAGACCTCTTTTGACTGTCTTTAAGGAAATACTCGCCCGAAGCCAACTGTTGGTCAACTTTGCTCTCTATTTGTGGCGGAGGGAAAGGTGTGTACTCTTTATTGTTTTTATTATTAATAATCTTAGGTTTGATTCGTTTGGAAAGATTTTTTGGTTTATATTTAGGTAGAAATCGATCCCAATTTTCATTCTTCAATTGTGGATCTTTTGCTAATTCTCTTTTAATCATTAAAGCCTTGATATTATAGACGGGATGGACGTTCTTCATGGTGTCGACCACTATTTTGCGCACGTGTTGAAGCCCTTTATGCGGACCAATCGCTGAGACAGTCGTTCCCTGAACTAAAACATAACAATTGGTCAACAACTCAATCGCTTTAAGTGTTGAACCGTTGGGTCCAATCAGTCGTTGTCTTCGTTTAACAAATCTCTCGCGATTGCGAACCAAAGAACCGATTTTAATGATATCGCACGCCATCTCATCGTCTAATACTTTGACGGCCTGTTCGTAGGGAACACTTCTGGCCAAGAGTTTGATGAGATCTCTGGCCTTAATGATGACGTATGGGTCCCACGTGTGCCGAGTAGTGGCCACAGTCATACTGCCTTCGATGAGGTCCAGTTCTGCTTTGATGTGCGACTCTTTGAGTGCGTTCACAACCAAAGGCCAACATTCCTGCAAATACTTCTCACGATATTTCGGGAATAGAGTCGCGAACGCACTCTCGCAGACCATTCCATTCACATTATCTTCTTTTGTAAACTTCGGGATCTCTATAGACCACGGATTGTCTCGAATCTCATTATCTGTTATTACGATATAAGATATCAATTAAATTAATGCAAATTTTAAGTTTTTTTAATCGATTATTTATGTTATGAAAAATAATTTGTAAACATATTATCATTGAATTTATTAATATTATTAAATTCTCACCAGTTTTTTGTTTTGACATTTTATTTGATATCAAAATCGATATAATTTCTAAAAATAATCGTATTTTTCAAAAACTTATTCAAAACAACTTATTTTCAGGAAATTATTTCAAAATAATCATATTTTTTAAAACTAATGCCTTTTACAAAACGTGATTTTTGGCCTTTAATTCAAATGAAAATATAAATAGTGTTCACAAAACTTGAGCTCTTTTTTACATTTGAATAATTGTTCAAAAATTATTAATAAATGACAACATTTTCATTTCAAAACAATTCATTAATTTATTTTACACTAAATTTATGCAAAAAAAATTTGAGAATAATATTTGTAAAATTAATTAAATATTTATATAGATCTCGAGCTTATTTAGGTTCGCACTAAAGCTAATGTCATGAACCGAGAGTTTAGTGGAAAAACACTCAATACTTCGTTATCTAAAAGAAATATTTGTGGATATTTGGAGTCAACATTTTATTATAAATGGCAATAACTTTTTTGTGCCAAACCTAACATTTTATTTATAGACTAAAAATACAGTAACCACTGCATGCAATAACGCTATAAATATGAAGAGCTCAGAATCCGCTCAGAATTTATTAATAAGCAGAATAATTATTGTTAAATTTATAAATAAAATGAATCAGAAATGGTAAATCTTTAATGTACACTATTATTAACTGTAAATTTGCATACAGATTAATTTAATTGAGCATCGCTAAGTTAATTTAATCAGAGCTTATTATAATTGAATTGAAAACATGAACTTATAAAACTTAAGTTTTTACAGAATCATCTTATTATTTCATAAAACTAGCTTTGGGCTAATCTAACCGATAGTGCAATTAATTCTACAAATTCGGTCTGAAATATCAATATTTAATATATGATAACGAAAATTATCAATAAAATAATAACAGAATAGAAATAAATATACTGATGGAACTATTAAATGGAATAAACTGTATTTTATGACCTGAATTAAAGCGCAACTCAGCATAAAAATTGAGTTATAAATACAATGCTATTATATTAGATATTCGAATATTATATGAGAATGAAAGCTAGATTTTCTACAAAACAGATTTAAAGGCGCACTTTTGTAAAATGAGCTCTCATTTATAACTTAACTTTATTATAAGGGATAGGAGTGGCGCACAATCACAAGATCATAACCAAACATATTAGAGACAGGTTTGAAATGCTGTTCAAAAATGTTTAAAAATTGCAAATTTAATGTATTTTAAAATTAAAATTGAGTAAATAAAGGCCAACTTGAAGATGCGGAAAAGGATATAATTATTATTCGTAATGATTATATTATAATATTATTATATTGTGGTAATGACGTTGAATCGTTGCGTAACATCCCATAGAGAGGGGTCTGAAAGGGATATATTATAGTCTGACGTGATTTATAAATGAGTGGTTTCGTGACGATAAATGTACGACAACGGGTGTATTGAGTGCAATGTTATAGAAGAGAGGCTTTTCATATTATTTTGTGCCTTCTCTTTGTGGTGGGTTTTAAATAATAATAACTATAACTTATATTTAAATAGTTTTGACACAAACTCTGATTATTTAAAACTAAACAATCGATTGATTTAATTATTAATCGATTGAAAGAGTCTGAAAAATGCCGATAAATACTAATTGATATATAAGTCGTAAATATTTGTGTCAAATAAAGTGAAGGCAAAAACACCACACAATTCGTCCCCATTTGTAAATGTGAGTGATTTTTGACGATTCTCTCCCTTTGTTGGACTCAAATTCATAACTAAATTGTGTTTTTCTTTCATATTTCGCTTTTATAGTCATTTCTGTTCATTAATTGGTTTTCATTTAATAAATATCTCATAACTCGTCAAACATTTAATTCAATTTAATATAAATTAATTCTTATTATGACATCATTTCATCGAAATCATTGATGAAAGCATTTAAAGGTATTTCTATTTTTCTATTCAACTCATGTATTATTAATATTATATTTATATGTATTTATGTTGCGATTGTTATGCATTTTATTGATTTATTTTGATTGAAACTATCATTATATCTATATTTCTATAATTGGACCACATTTTAGGCCGTATTTTAACTTAAGATTCAAATTATCGATAATTGCGAACTAATTCTAACTAAAAGTTTATGCAATGTTTGCTTTACAGTTAGTTTTGAAACTGTTGTAACGCAACTCAATAATAGCGTATTTTATTACTAATTATAACTTTATTTGATATGTAATTACATGAAAAGTATATGAAATTGAAATAATTTTGAAAATAATATTAATATTGATATAAAAGACTAAAAGAGAAAAAAATCTATTCATAGCAAAGGCATTATTGATATTTGTATTGACAAGAATTGCAAAAATTGATTTCTAGCCTCCCATTGAGTACAAAAGTGTGTGATATTTAAGATTAAGTCTCGATATGTGCTATAATTGATGCGATTATTCAACTGTAAAGTATTAAAATTGATTTTTGAGTTCACTTAATCCCAGATAAAGTGCATTATAGATGAAAATTCGAGAATTGCTTTACACTTCTTTCCCGACGGAATTTCATTATAATGTTGTGTTAGAGACAGGCCTTCACTTCATCTCAATTGATAATACCCTCTAATGTCAACCCATAGCAAGAGTTTCAAGTTTTTTGTCCATTTTCATCAATTGTTATCATTTTTTGTTTAAATTACGTTTAATGAACTCTTCACTCAATTTCATAATCATTGAGTTTTTTAAATTGTTTATTAAGTGTCAAAAAGTCTTTAAAAAATTAATGATTAAACTCGAATTGAATTTTTGATATCTATTGATACCATTCGTTATTAGATTTAAAAAAACTTATTCCGTACTAAAATTTGGGTTTTGATGCTTTCCTAGTCTTTAGTGCTGTACTTATTGAGTGTCTATTTTTGTTGAACTATTGTATGAATTGAAAGCAATCACTAAAATCTTGTCATTTGTTATACCAAACGAATAAACAAAGACTTAATTGTTTTCGCACTCATTTTATATGAAGTTTTTTTATATTTTGGTCGAGGCTTTCAAAAAATAGACCATTGATTTTGAAAAGTTTTTTATTTCAAATCTAAGACTTGATTTAGTATCTCTTTTTATCGGCGCTGCCATTAATCTAAAGAATTGGTTGTTTAAAAGTCTTATTTATCAAAGTGTTGAACACTTTTGTGTTTCGATTGAGGCCATTATAACAATTTAAAGTATGTATTATTTTAGGTTTTTTTGCTTACAATTGTTTTAAATGAGAATTGCATTTCAGGCAATAATTAATGTCCACAAGAAATGAACACTTTTGTTGATTTAATTCAAAAAACGCTTTAAGATTGAGTTATAATTGAATAGATAACAAAAGTTAACTTAAATATAATTAATGATTGAGATGTCGAATATTTCTTATCTCTCTCGTTAGTGATATTGATGTGATTTCGATCTTGTTTTTGCTTCAAATTATAGATTGAAAAGTGATTTGTCTTAAAGCCTAACAAAGTGAATGGCATTTAGATATTAAGGATATATGAGATTCGCGTAATTAAGAGAGCTATCAATAGATATTCAGAATAATATGATATTCAGAATAATATGTGAACCAATGGTTGAGTTATTTAATGGATTTTTGCGTCAATCGTCGATATAGTTGTAGTGAATGTACGACAAAATTGAAGTCTTGTTTACTTTAGTCAACTATAGTGATGGGCGAACTCCAAGTCTTTTATTTAAGTATTAAATTGTAAACACATGTATAGATTTCGCATAAGTTTCCATTTTGATAGAGACCTCAATAGACAATTG
>JAUJYU010000839.1:0-11012 GCA_033995675.1 Nothrus silvestris
TTGAATGTATAACATTGTAATGATAAACTTGTTGATGTGTTGCAGACAATATGCAATGAATATGACTATCACTGTACGAAAATTTATTTTAAAATTTAGACTTTACTGTCAATGGGCTTTACTTAAAAGAAAACGTTTTTTGATATTTAAAATGAATTTCCCGTCAAATTAAGATATAAGATATTCATAGTTAGCGTTTGGCGCTCGATGGCTAGCGCGTGCACAGAGCGTTTTATTTTTACCGAGTCTGAGAGCGAGGGTAAACCCTAAGAGCGTGAGAGCGAGCGCCGAGTCATACATTATACAACTAATGTCACATCTCTATTATAATTTTAAAGTTTTAAAAATATAGAATCCAATTATAAAATAGCTTTAATTTAATTTAAAGAACCTCTTAAAGGCTTTAAAATTGTAAACGATAGTCTGAATTTATTTTTAATGTAAATTATGTTAAAAAAAAGCTTATCAGTTAGTTATATAAGAAATAATACTCTGATAATACTGTAACACTTTAATAAAAAGCTTTACAACGCTATATAAATAAGCATCTGCAATCATAAAATATGAAATTTCAAAGAATTTATTTTTATTTAAATTTTTGTTGATTTCTAAACAATAGCTAAAAATTCGATTTAATAAATTTATTCAAATAACTAATAACAGAGGTAAATATGTTTTTATTCCCATCACAACTACTGTATTTATATTCACCCATAAACTTATAAATTTCAAAATTTTAACTATAATTTTAATAAATGGACTCTAACTAAACGTTCGCGCTCGAGCGTGGGTGTATAACAGCGCCGAGGGTTTAATTTTTCCCGAGCGTTAGCGCGAGCGCCAAGGGCCAAAATTTCTCCGAACGCGAGCGCCACGGGCCAAAATTTCTCCGAGCGCGAGCGCTGGTTATAAATTTAAGTTTATGGGACAATGTCACATTAGGTCCTTTAGCTAATAGTATTCTTTGAAGGATAATTGTCCGCTTGTGAGTAATCCCAATCAAGAAGACACAGATACTGACGGACCCGACACTCTTGGAAATGCCTGTGACAATTGTCCAACTATTTCCAATACGGATCAATTGGATTCTGATAACGATGGTTTGGGAGATCTTTGTGATCCCGACGCTGATAATGATGGTGTTATCAACAGTTTAGACAATTGCCCGTTGATAGCAAACAGCGACCAATTAGATAGAGATGGAGATGGAATTGGAGATAAATGCGATAACTGCCCAACCAATTCGAACTCTAATCAACTCGATTCAGATAAAGATTTAATTGGAGACGTTTGCGATAATAATTCTGACAGGTTTTCTATTTAATTCTAAAAATATGAGTCATGTTTTGCATAACATCGAATCAAAAATTGGATGCCTTTAAAGTTGGTTAAGCTAAGCTAAGCTAAGCTAAGTTAACCAAGCTAAGCTAAGCTAAGCTAACCTAACCTAACCTAACCTAACCTAACCTAACCTAAGCACTACTTAAGCGTTTTAAAATGAAAAGATCTTATCAAATACTGACTTTTATGAAATAAAACTTGTTAAACAATAACCAATTAAAGACATTTAATTTATGTTTTTTTAATAGAGATCTGGATGGTATACAAGATAATGTTGACAATTGTCCGGGTAATAAAAATTGAATAATTAATTTAATCAGTTTAATGATCAAACAATATATTTATCAGAAATTCCAAATAGTGACCAATTAGACACCGATGAGGATGGTTTAGGTATTCAATTGTTAAATAATGTATAAATTGTGTTCAGACTTGACTCTATCGGAACTTTTATGAATGATCTAAAGGTGATGTCTGCGATTTCGATAAAGATAACGATGGAATCGCTGATAATGTCGATAATTGTCCACTCGGTTAGGTTTGTTTAATATTTGAATATAAGACTTAATTAAACTTTTTTATTATATTTCAGTTTATAATCCCGATCAAAGAGACACTAATCATACAGGAGTTGGTGATGCCTGTCGTGGAGATTTCGATGGCGATGGAGTACCCGATGCTCTGGACGTTTGTCCAGACAATAGAAAAGTTTACGCGACTGATTTCAGAGCCTATCAAACTGTTGTATTAGATCCAGAGGGAGATTCACAAATTGATCCGCATTGGGTTATATATAATAAAGGAGCAGAAGTGGTTCAAACAATGAACAGCGATCCGGGACTTGCTGTAGGTTTTCATGCATTCGGTGGCGTGGATTTCGAGGGAACTTTCTTTGTAGACACAGAAATAGACGACGATTATGTCGGGTTTGTGTTTAGCTATCAGGACAACGCACACTTCTATACTGTTATGTGGAAAAAGAATACGCAGACCTACTGGCAGGCGACACCTTTTAGGGCTGTGGCTGAGCCTGGAATTCAGCTAAAACTTGTCACTTCACATACAGGTCCCGGACAAATGTTAAGGAATTCTCTTTGGCACACAGGAAATACTGATAATCAGGTTAGGCTCCTATGGCGCGATCCCAGAAATGTTGGCTGGAAAGAGAAGGTCGCTTATCGTTGGTTACTTGTACATCGACCTAAGATTGGGCTTATCAGGTAATTCTTTATATTAAATTACAATATTATGTATTTTTATATAATATCTACAGAGGCGGCAGAAATAGCATGTTCAACTTTGAATATATATTTTTTGATAAGACTTAATCTTTTTTGATAAAGTCTATCAAAATTTGAATCTCAAATGACTTGTAAATGAAATCATAAGTAATATCAGATCCTTTATTAAGAAAAAAACTTTATAACTCATTTCAGATTCTAATTTTGATAAAGTCTTTATCATAAAGATTAAGTCTTATGAAAGAAATATATATTCAAAGTTCAGCATGCTATTTATGCCGCCTATATAAAACATAATCGGATATTATTAATTAAATTTTTTAATTTTCGAATATATGTATAATATACATATTATTTATATCTGAAACGAATTAATTTATTTTATCAGTGATTATTATTATTATTGATTATTTACAAAGCTCCAATGCAAGAGGGGGTGGAGGGGTGTTGTTCCAAATGATGCCCTTTGAGTGATTTGAATGTAATTTCATTGCGAGCCTCTTTTTTAGAAAAATGCAAAATGAAAACTAAAAAATCTCTTTAATGTAAATATTATTAAAGGTCAATGTTTCATAATTTTATATTTTCAAAGTTTTCATAAATAAGAAATTTCAAAGTATTTAAGATATTCGAGACGAGAAATAAGTATTTTATTATAGAAAATCTAATATTTCTAGAAAGTATTAACCAATAGTTATTAAATAAATAATAGGAAAATAATAGAATATTTTAAAAATTCAATGTTTAATGGCATACATGTGTCATGTCTTGATCTCAGCCTCGATGATTGAATCCTACATATAGCCAAAATACCACCCCTACCCCCAGGTTTCGCGGCGAAAAAATTGAAGAATTTTTAAAAATTGTGATGCACCATTCACACCCACCTGAACCCCCCCCCCCCCCGATCTTGCCAAGTCATGATTATAATGTGAGATTAAAATGATTCATAATTTACGATTTTAGACTTCGTATATTTGAAGGCGAGAATATGGTCGCGGATTCGGGCAATCTTTTTGATAATACTCTTAAAGGAGGACGACTTGGAGTTTTTTGCTTTTCTCAAGAAGCTATTATTTGGTCAGATCTTGTTTATCGATGCAATGAAGCCGTTCCTCAAGCTATATATCAAGACCTGCCTCGAAGATTACAGAATGAAGTGGAAGTCGACACAACCAAAGCTTCGGAAATAATTCAAGTCGGAAGACGAAGGGCTGAATCTTCTTCTCCAACATTTTTCCCTCAGTCTGCACATCGCGGATGAACTAAACCAGTTATTCATTTTTAAATTTTTTATCGATTAAGCATTAAATACCCATTAAATCGATTAAATGAACATTTTATAGCTATAATTATTTGTCAAAAAAGCATAAATATTTCAATTTAGACTTTAGTTAATGAAAATTATCTAAATTTGAAACTTTTATATAAACTAAATCCAATCGCATATAATAAACACAAGTTTCATAGAATCGCAAAATGGAAGTGCATATTGTTTTAACTAAAATATAAAATATTTAAAATCTAAAACTTTTGCTTTATTTTATTTAATAATCAGTTTTGATTCATTATTATGTTGTTGTTGTTATCATTAATTAGTATAAGTTTTAAAAATGAATAAAAGTTTAGTCTATGATTAAATACAGATATCTTACTCGTTAGTGTTATAGATAAGATTTTATTTGAAAGATTACTTTTACTAGAATCGTAATTATATACAGTACTGTATTCTTGATATACCTGTTCTGTATGACAACTTACTCGTTAGTTTGGTTTCAGTTTTCATATTGCAGTTCAATAATTCATTTTAGATTTTAATTTGCTTAAAGACAGAGCCCTTAAAATTCGGAGAAAATAATTTCGAGAAAGCATAGTCACTATTTTATTTAGATTTTGAAAATCTTTTTATTGTGAAGTTTTAATGCGTTTATTTTTTAATATAAATGAACAAAAATAATTAGTTTAAACTTATTTTACAATAACATGAATTGCAAAAACTCATTAGAATTACAGAATTTTGTTGAGTACAATGGATTTCAGATCCTTAGACATTAATGAAAATCAATACATTCTTGAATCAAGATTTTCATTAATACAATTTTTAAGATACGATTTAATTTAGTTGTAAACTATCAAAAGTATTGAATTCTCGAAATCAGAATTTCTGCTTTTATTTTTTATTGAAAAATTCGATTTAAGAGAATTTTAAAAAAGTGTATCAGAATATCGAGTATCAGAAGAGTATTTTGTTTCTCAGGAAGTTTTATGAACGATTGATATCTTTTGAACGAAGTTATTGGTGATATAAAATGATTATAACTTAAGTTTTTAGTTTCATCACAAACACGTCAGAACTCGGGCATAAACCTAACAAATTAAGAGGTTTTCTCATGTCTTCTTCACTAATTGGTGACATTTGTGGCTTAATTAAAGTAAAGTTTCCTTCAACTAATTTTTGTGATATCACATAATCTCTTGCATCTGATAAAGATTGTCTTGCGTTGAATTCATGAGTCAATTGCGTGCCATCGAGAAGTCTTATGTTGAGACGGCATAACTCATCGTTATTAGAAATTAATGTCGTGAAAGTCTGATCTTCTATTTCATCATTTGATTTTGTAGTATAGGAATCAGCGATTGATGAAAGAGTTGTTAGTATTTCGAGAGTTGGATCAGTAGAAGTGATTTCAGGGTTTTTAGAAATTTCTGATATATTATTCAAATTTGTATTACTAGATGTGATTGGAACTGAAAATAATGTTGTAATCAGACTTTCCGTCATTGGATCACTTGTTACTTCATCACTCAGACTATTAACCTTTGAAATAGTAGTTTCAGTTGAATTTAGTGATTCTTCTGATGAAACTTTTAATGCGTTCCCACCTATTATTGAAGGTGTCGTCAAATCTATTAAAGTATTTGAATTATTAGTTGAGGATAAAGAAAAGTTATCAGTAACTGATTCGTCATTTGAAGTTATTGTATTTTTTAATGAAGTGCTGAGTTCGGTGGTTATCACTTCAACTTGATTTGGTTGTGTTGTTTTCATCACTTTATCTGATTTAACAATCAAATCTTCGATTATCTCCAAGTTTTCTGATGTAGGTTTTGATTGAGTCGTCAATTGATTTTCATTTGAAATCAAGTCTGGTTTCAAAGTTGAAATAAATGACATTTCATTTGGTCTTTCAGTTTGTGATAAATTAAAATTTTGTATACTTTCAGAAACTGATTCTGTTGTAATCGCATTATAGCTATCATTTAGAGAAATTGCTTCAGTACTTTCAATGACTTCAATGTTTTTGTCATTGTTTCCTAATATATCTTTTGTCAAATCTAAACTCGATGTCGAAGTTGTAGTTTCTTTGATTTCAGGTATTTCTGAATTCTCTGTTATAAATACTTCTTCGGCGTCATTGACATCGAAATGAGGTTTTTTTGAACTTATTTCTGTTTGAATTGTAGCCAAAATAGTTTCTGTTGGCTTTACTGTCAAATCATTTGGTTTTAATGTCATTTCTGTTTTACTTATTCCAGAAATTGTTTCTGTTGTTATATCTTTTGGTTGAGTCGTTTCGAGATTAGGTTTAATAGAAATTTCTTCAATTTTATTAATTATAGTTTCGGTACTCAATTCTGTTAGCATTTGATCGCTTGTACTTATTTCAGGATTTGATTTTGTTGTCATTTTACTGACCTCTGGAATCGTTTCTGCAAGAATTTCTTCAGTCTTAATGTCTTTATTAGGTTTTGTGGACATTTCGTCGATTTGATTCATTTCAGTATTTATTTCAGTTAATAATTTTTCGGTTGGAATTATTTCAGAACTCGTTTTTGTTGTCATTTGATCTGTTTTTGTTACTTCAGTTACTAATTCTATAGGTATTTCTTCGGTCTTAATTGTCTCAAAGTTTGATTTTGTTGTCATTTGGTTATCATTTGTTGATTTGGTTGTTATTTCAGAAACGGTTTCTATTGGAATGACTTCGGCTTCACTTATATTGGGACCAAGTTTTGTGGTCTCGGCTTTTATTGTTTCCGAAGTAGATTCAATTGGTATTTCTTCGGCTTCACTTATATTGGGACCAAGTTTTGTGGTCTCGGCTTTTGTTGTTTCCGAAGTAGATTCAATTGGTATTTCTTCGGTTTTACTTATATTGGGACCAAGTTTTGTGGTCTCGGCTTTTATTATTTCCGAAGTAGATTCAATTGGTATTTCTTCGGTTTTACTTATATCAGAGTTAGTTGGAATCGCTTCGAATTTGGTAATTGTTTCTAAAGTAGTTGTGTCTATATTTAGGTTTATATCTGTTGTTTCAGAAATTTTAGTTGTCATTAATGATAAAGAAGTCAATTCATACGAATTGTCGGTGGACTGCGTTTCAATTGTTGACGATTTAGTGCAATTTGTAGTCGAATAAGTTGTATTCGGAATGAGTGTTGCAGAAGAAGTTGATGAAGACATTGTTGTTGATGTTAATTTTGTAAAAATTGTTGAGTCTGTATTTGAAGGAGTTGTTGTAGTCGTTTCTGCCAAAGAAATTTCTGTCGAAGGAGTTGTTGTCGTAGGAGTTGTTGTTGTGGAAGGAGTAGTTGTAGTTGTTGTTGTTGTTGTCGTTGTTGTGGAGGGAGTTGTTGTCGTTGTTGTGGAAGGAGTTGTTGTCGTTGTTGTCGAAGGGGTTGCAGTTGTGATAGTTGTCGAAGGAGTTGTTGTGATAGTTGTCAAAGGAGTTGTTGTGATAGTTGTCAAAGGAGTTGTTGTGATAGTTGTCAAAGGAGTTGTTGTTGTTGTTGTCGTTGTTGTGGAGGGAGTTGTTGTCGTTGTTGTGGAGGGAGTTGTTGTCGTTGTTGTGGAGGGAGTTGTTGTCGTTGTTGTGGAAGGAGTTGTTGTCGTTGTTGTGGAAGGAGTTGTTGTAGTTGTTGTGGAGGGAGTTGTTGTAATTGTTGTCGAAGTAGGAGTAGTTGTTATAGACAAAGGTGTAATAGTTGTTGTTTTTGTGAATAAAGTGGTCAAAATAGGGACAGTAGTACTCTTGACAGTAACACTCATTGGGATGTGTTCTGAAAATATTGGATTTAATGAAAAGGCTTTTAAATGGAAAACGGAATCAAAGTTATACCTGGAGGGCAGTGATCATATCGCGGACAACATTCTCCCAATAGATATTCAGGTTCACAATCAAAGCGAAACTTGCAATCGGCTAAAGAGCACGTAATAGAGCTTCCCTGACAGTAACACGAATAGCACGGACTCTCCGCGTTAGGAATGCGGTCTCCATCGCGGTAGTAATTGCCGTTGTGTTCGCAGCCTATTATTATTTTGCTTAGTTTTATGGTTTTAATAATTCAAATATGAGTTATTACTAACCGCACTGGTATTCTGGACAACATTCTCCTTCTCGTCTGATTGCTTTACAACCAGTTTTCACTTCACACTCTCTTAGAACACATGAAAACCCCGGAGGTCTGCACTTACACGACTCGCACGGGTCGTCCGTCGGGATGGGGTCGCCGTCACGGTATACAATATGATCGACAGTACAGGCTTTGGCAATAGAGATAAGGATTATATTTTATTAGAATTATTTTAAGTTTTCTAAAATTTTAATTACTAGTAATGATAAGCATAGGCTCAGGCTCGAAGGGTTTGGAGCCTAGGCTCAGGCTCAGGCTCATGGTTTTCGAGCCTATGCATCATTAATTTTAGTTCTAAAATAAAATCTTTTATGTTTTATTAAATTGAAACAAGTTTTTGAGAAACGAGTGGACAAAATTAGAATCAAAGCACAAACATTAATCTTAATCTTACTTTTAAATTTAAAATTTTTTTGTCTCAATCATTCAAAATTTAATTGATTAAAAGTGATTCTGAGCTAAATATTGATATACAGTATTATTAATATAAAAAAATTAAAAATTTCAAAACTTAATTAAGAGTAAAAGTTTTAGGATGTAAAAGATTTAAAATTGACGCTTTATAAAAATAGTTCATCTCCAAATGGCCTTAATAAGTTATTCATTTATTATTCATTTATTAATCATAATAAATGAAAAACTACACCAGAAGGTGTATATACAGTGGGCCTGCAGTGGGTGAGATTCAGGCAATCGATCATTAGATCAAAACTGTCTAATATATTTGGATAGAAACACAAACTCATTCATGACATAAATATTTAAGTGGTTAATGCTTTTAATGAGTAATGAAAAATATGAATACATTTTAAAATTGAATGAACTAATATAGCTTTGAATAATTCCCACATTGAGATAGAACTTTGACCCCAAACTAATAAAGTTAATCGTTTTAATCAATATAATATAAAAATACAGGTATAATAAAAAGTTTATTCATGCTGATAAGTTTATTCATACTGTATTTATAAATTTTTTCAAACTAATTTTTGACAAATTTATCTCAAAATCCTATGACTTCTCAAGATTCAAAAAAAGTATTTTAATCAATTTTAATCAATTTTATGTGAAACTTTTTTTTTAAATTTTCTAAATGTTTTTTAGGAATCGATATTTGAATTTTAAAATTTTTAAAAACTTCAATTATATTTTGACTATATTTTGACCAAAGGTAAAATGTATAAAAATGTTTCAAAAATTCGATAACTCAGGCCTAATAATACAAACCAAAATCTTATTGATTAATAAAATTTTTTGTATAATAGATCTTCTCTACAAACATTTGTGATACCTTAAACAGCATCTCCGATATAAAAATAACAATTTTTAAAATCTGTAACTATTAAGATGTTAGTTTTAAAAAAGTTATTCCTAGAAGTTGTAACTACAAAGTAATAAAATCGCTCATTATTTATTATAGAATAGCTTTGAAACATTGGAATTAAATGATAATAACAGCCAGGGGCGTAGCCAGAAAATTTCCATGGGGGGGTTTAGATGTGTTTTGTGTCCGCAACCCGAAGGGCGATCATGGTTTGGCACCTAAAATAATGGGGGGTTCTAACCCCCAAAACCACCCCTTGGATATGCCCCTGATAACAGCTATCATAAATTATGAAATTAAAAATGTACCGTAAATTATTACATTGTCAAAAACGTTTTTGTATCATTTTATATGAAAAAAATTCAAGGTTAAGAGCTTTCATATAAGAATTGTTTTTATAAGATTTTTAAAAATTAATTAACAAAATTCATTTAAATACGAATATTAAATAAGCTATGATGATATTATGCATATGTAATTAAATTGTCTTTGTTTCTATTTATAAATCTTATGAAACTTAATCAATTATAAATGCAAAATGAGCTTAACAATTTGAGGTTGTGCTCAATCTCAAGTTTAAATCACACTCTCATATAAATCGGTGACCAAATACTCCTTGAATATTGATTTAATTGGAGGCTGGTTAGCATTCTTGATCCTTAATAGTGTATATTACACTACATTTAGGTTTAAGTTAATAAATAAGTTAAGTTACCAAAGTAAGTTAGCACAAAAAATTTAAGTATTCCAAGCCTCAAAAATTCTCATTAAGAGTGCATTAAGAGTCTCATTAAGCATACTGTGTATGCTTTTTCCAAGCAATTTATTTTTTATCAACTTTTATTCATGATTTAATTTTATACAATTTTTATTTAATAATAAATAAACAATAAAATTGATATACTCTCAAAACATATTTAGTAGAAAAAACATGGTTTTTACAATTTGCACTCTAAGTGACACCTTATTAAAATCACTCATTATTTAAGTTAAACCTAATCTAACTACCTATACATAATATTTAAGCCACTTTATTATTTTATATATTATAATATTGAAATTTTGAAAATGACTACTTTATTACTTAATTCATACTTCAAAATAAATTTTGATAATTTTTAAAATCTTTTAAAAATGTGAGTGAATTAGAGACCGATTGCAGAGTTAATTGGCTTTTTAAAACTTTTTCAATGGGATTCAAAGGATCAAAGCATTAGAGATAAAAAAAATAATTAAATTAAGGTTAACTCATGGCTTTGCACCAACTTTCGAGAAATTAAATTAATTTTTAAAAATAAGAAGAAAAAAATCTTACTTTCATAAAAATGATTTAATGTAATAATAATTGAATGTATAGATACAAAATTTGGAGAATCCTTTGTCGAATAAGACTTGACCAGTGAATTGAATCTGAATCTGTTGAGTTTTAGTACCAGTACAATAGCTAATACAAGCATTTAGAGATATACAGTATGTCTGGCATTCTATAATATACTCATATTTCCATAAAAGCCATGTAAATTTACTAAGTTAAGTTACCAAAATAAGTTAAGCAAGATTCTCTTAAGTTAGCACAAAAAATTAAAGTATTCCAAGCCTCAAAAATTCTCATCAAGTACAGTGATAGTCATATTCATTGCATATTGTCTGCAACACATCAACAAATTTATGATTACAATGTTATACATTCA